>JAUBOD010000924.1:5553521-5583218 GCA_032353885.1 Nothura maculosa
CCTGGTAGCCCTGCGCTGGACTCTCTCCAGCAGCTCCACATCCCTCTTGTACTGGGGAGCCCAGAACTGGACACAGTTGTGTTAAAATTGATGAAGTTAAAAAAAAAACCCAAATTCCTCTATAAAGGATTAACTCTGTTTGGATGCAAAGTGGTTTGTGAGAACTGTCTGTTTCATAAAAATATGCTATCCTGGCCCCTGGGATAACACTATATGTTTTCATTATAATTTATTCAGCGTAACTTAGATTCTGATTCTATAAAAACTGCTTTTGGCACTTATCTTTCTTTACTCCTTTTTTTTTTGAAAAATATGAAATCAATTTAAAGGAAAAGTACAGTTTTTGTAAAGCCCAAAGTTTTTGTATTTAAAACAGAAAATAGAAAAACTGTAGTGTCCCTAGTGTGAGATTATTCTATTTCCAAAACCTTTGCCTGTAAATTCAAAGTCACGTCCTCCTCTCTCTTTGCTGAGCAACCACTGACAGTTTTGAACTAGAAAAATCATGGGGTGAGTCAAGGAGATTCAGCTGAGAAAATGATAAGTGTGCATTTTTTTCCAAGAGGCAAAATATACCTGGAATATCTGCATACAGGAATATAAATGGCTGTCTGAATAAGGATATAGAGGTACATGATGAATCTTAGTAGAAATGTTTCAGTGGGAGTCCATCCAACTAACAAAGACCCAGGTGTATGGTGCCCTGTGGCACCTCAGTCCTATCTGGAGGGTTGTGGTGTATGGCTCTGTGAAGAGGATGATGCTGTTACAGAAAGGTCTTTACAGAGCAGTGTTCTGGCAACAGGAAGGAATGAGACAGGACCGAGAGTTTTTACAGCAGATTCTGTCACTGCTATTTCACAGCTGTTAGTTGTGTGGGAGGTCAGGATGTGGTTATCGCAATGAGACGGTTTATACATGACAGATAGACTGTAGGTTTGCTCTCCACGCATAATATGCAGATTACCTGGTGTTTGAATCAGTTTCACTTTTCTTTAATTTTTCTTTCAAATGCAGATGCCTCTAGATATTTCTCAGACTTAAATGGGTATATAGTGTAAGTGGAGAATAAATTCTTAAAGGCTAGAATTTTGTTCCTTTTCTAGCTGATTTATTATGTAGAGAATGAGAAAACAGGCAAAACACTGGAATTCCATTGCCATTGTGCTAGACCTGGCTGCATGGATGTGTTCAGTCTCTAGAAGGTTTAGTTGTGCCTCACTCTAAGCTGTTACTCTGCACTGACTTGACTTCCTGCTACAACAAAAGGCCATTTGCGGACCAGTGCATTGCTGAAAGTAGCCGTTTCAGTCATTCAAGTTGGGGGGTGACCTGTAAAGACACAGAGAGAGAGAGAAGAAAGAAAGCTGTCAAAGTATTTTAAAAGGAATTTTGTTCCCTTCCTCTGATCTTGAATTGAGCAAGTTTTTTTTAAGAAGTATATATTTTTTTATCTCCTCTTCTTAAAAGCGAGTTCACCTGTGAAATACTTGATGTAGAAATAAACAAAAGGCACAATCCTACCTATCTTACTGAATTTTATGTTTATAGACTGAAATTCAATATTGTTATATACTGATTCTACTCAAGCTAACAATGAAATTACATTTTTTTTATTGCTTAAAAAATTGCTTTTTCATTGATAGCTTTCTCCAGTACTAATCAAAAAGTGATCTTTGTCACCTTTTATATAGCTTGATTCATTTTGTTTACTTAAAAATTCATTATGATTCTGCAAAGTTGAATTAAAATGTTTTTGAATTAGTCATTTATATTCATAAGTATATATAAATACTTATTTAATTATATTAATCATATAAGTAATCATTATAATCATTTAATTACTTCAAAGAGAAGAGAAATTAAATATAAAAGGGTGCTACTCTGGCTGCATTTTTTTTATCATTAGATAATATTTTAAACCATTGTGAGATTTAGCACCTCCACATGCATGCAAGCTAATTAGTGCTTATTTTACGATAACTCATTCAGTTCAAGCAGTGAACTAAAAGTGTACTTTGAAAAGTGTACATGCCCATATATCATAGCAATTTATTTGTATCTTTTCATAGACTTACTTTACAGCTTTTAAACCTTGTGGAACTCAATTTTTTTATTAAAAAGTGGCTTACATGCAAAATGTGTTAAAAGTAGTACATAAAGGTTTAACTCTGAAGATAAATGGTTATGGATTAAGAGCAGGTATGAGAAGTAGTTCAAGAGAGAAAAGTGAGTGGGAACTGAGAAAGATCTGTCATATAAGTGTTTTACAATTGTAGCCATTAATGTCATTGCTGTAACAATACGTTACAGTAGTGAATATTCAGAGAAATACAATGAAAGAAAAAGTGTTACTTGTTATATTTTCATCTCATTTCATGAAGTAATTTATAAAGTTTTGTGTATATGAATGTTTGTATGGTAAGGCAAACGCTGTCTGATGCAAGTTAGTCGTTGTTTCTTCATCATCAGAAATGATACGTGCATGCTATTTCTCTCCGTTTGTCTCCTCTCCTATCCTATCCTCTCCCTCGTCCTCTTCCCCTCTTCCTTTTCCTTTTCCTAACATAACCTGCCAGAGTACTGAACTACAAATTCTAGCCTGAATTTATGCACTAATGGATCACTGCAAGGTTTCATTGGTTGCTGGTGGCACAGTCTCAGAACAATACATTAAAATAATTCATTTCCAGCAGCTACTGAATGCCAATGCTCTTTGAAGTTTCTGTGATGATTTAAAATTTTTGGACATGAGAGCTCTTACTGCCCTACATAAGGAAAGTTTCTGGCAAGCTATATAACTGCATAACCATTTAATTCAACCATTATAGAGAAGATCAGGGACCGTCTAAGTACCTTATGTAAGCATCTGTCTACTAGCTTTCGAAAGTGATCGAAATTCACTGTGATATTACTCAGGGGTATCCCATTCTTCTCCAATAATCCCAGCAGGCGAAGTCCAATAGAAGAGAATAGCTAATACAGTATGTGTGATAAGGAGTTACAAATGTCAGCATAGTCTCCTTGTAAGTTATCACATTCCCAGAGGATACCAGAGAAGTTAGTATATTACTCATTGCAGTTTCAGCATTTATCCTCAGATAAGACCTACTTGAGATTAATCTGCATTATGCATTCTATGTAGCGTCCTATAGTGCAGTATCTGCTCTGAATTTTATTTTGATATCATCTGAGTTAAAGAAAATTAGAGACTTCTGCTTTGTTTTGAAATTATCTCTAAACCAGGGATATGAAAGCTTGTTTCCCTTTCTTTTTGAAAGACGACCATGTGTGTTTGAGCTGTTGGCATTTTTCAATACCTGTAGATGAACAACCATGTTTGATTATTATTTTAAAGAAATGAAAGGTTATATTTTTACATAAATATACATACACATTTATAAAACGTTAAGTCTGTTCCCTGGCATAGTCCCCAGGTACTGGGAAGGTAGCTAATGCAACTGTGGTTGCTGCAGAGTTTTGGCAACCATATTCTAGAATTATTTATTCATTTTGTATTTTTAATGGTTTTATACAAAATTGATTAAATTATCATTTTTCCATTCATACCTATTATAGGAAATAATTCTAGTAATTTCACCTTTGTTTAGGCCCACAGTTAGGTAAATGCTTATTAATGTTTACCTTTATTTATTTTTTTCTGTAAAGAAATGCACTTAGAAACCATATCTACTCCTTGCATTTTAAAATCTGGTGGGTAGAATATATAGTAATGAAATGGGCCAGGAACCATTCTTGGTGAGAGCAGCTAGCACAAGGGAGCTGAAGTGTGAGCGGCTTCTCCTGCCCTCCAGAGCAGGGTGGCTGGGTGCAGACTGCTCCCTGAGAGCCACCCCAGGGTGATGGCCCCTAGACTTTGACTACCCTTTAGGGGGTGGTGTCAGCCGAAGCTGTGAAGATCACACTAATATTTAGTGGTTTGAATGATCATTTGCCACAAGCTGGACCTGTGTCATGGCCCTGCTTAGTTTATTCCTATGGGCATGGCTTTACACTCCGTTCAAAAGGCTTTTAGTGTATGCATTAAAAAAAGAAAGCATCATAGCTACTGTACAAGATGTACATGTATGTACATATAGGCATATGGAAAATACAGCTTTATGTGAGAGGTAAATATATATATGATGAAAATCTAGACCTTTAAATGACTATTTGCATTCACAGTTATCTCTTTTTTTGCACACACTTAAAAAGGACTCGTAAACATTAGTCTTGTAATTGAATGGACTTGCTTATGGACTTACATTGCTTCTGATTTCAAGTGACATCTTAAAATATCCTTGAAAATAACAACAAGAAAGACAGCAAAACAATACCCACAAATCCCACATAACACTTTATAAGTTTAGATATTTTTATCTTCATTTAATTTGTTTTTCTCACACTTAGAAAGTTTTCTAGTACATAAAAGCTTTCTAATATCAAGTCTTCATAGCCACTATGATTCCAGTGCTCTAGAGAATCAAGAATCTTTCCCTCTTCCAAATGTATGACCATTAAGCAGCATCTTCTGGGAAGAATAATGGCTAGAGCATTTCCCACTAAGCACTCAAAATTGCATGTGTAGGAATACTACCAATGAAATTGAGAACTTAAATTTTCATCTCAGCTTAGGTGTAAAAGCACGCTGGAAAAATTATCCTAAATTTACATTTATATAACTGAAAGTATAATATACCTCTATGATATCTTTACCATATATCCCTGAACACTGGTATTTGAAATATTCCCACACTTAGCACTAAAACCTAAATTCCTACTACTGTCGTTGGAAAATATCTTGGCTCAGGATGATAGTAGGTACCACAAATTACCCACAGCTGTCCCTGAATAGAGTATCACTAACTCGTTATCAGCAGGCACAGGCAGTATTGAGTGCATCTCAGGAAATTCTGACATTGTAAAGTTCTGAAAGGCTCTTGTTCATTTCTTGAGGCAAGGATTGAAATTTCCCATTGCAGTAAGCTAATAAAAATGCATTAGGGTTAACAGTAGGAGCTGTGGAAAGGTTTTGTTAACCTCTCCATTCTGGTTATCCTCATTAAAATGTGCTAATGCAGATAGGAAATTTCTGGAATGGCTAATACCAGTGCATAAAATAGAATAGCTAAACACCATTTGATGCATTTCTAAGTCAGTAAGGAAAGGAAGTACTCGGTGTCTTTTTTTTTTTCTCTTTAAGGTATAAAGCATCCAAACATCATTCTTTCACAATCAAGTAATTCCCAGATGGCTTGAGGGGTCGCATTCAAATTAGGGGGAGGAAAAATTCTTCTGGAATAAAGCCAAGTATACGACTTTTCAGCACCCAATATAAACTGAGAATTATATGAGAAGCATCTGCTTAGAAAAAAATTAGTATTTCAACCTCACTTGATATATATGAAAATCTCAAAAACATATATACACTAGGTGTAGATTATTCTAGCTGACCCATTCCACTGAAATTCAAACACTTCTGTTATGAGTCAGCTCTTGCTCAGGATGAATCAAATCAGCTGACATAGCTTGAAAAAAAAGCACAAAACAAACAAAAATATCCAAGAACAACAAAACATGTACAATGTGAGTTATTAGCCTTTAACGTGTTTCATTAGAATATGTCCTGAAACCCCTTTTGCTTTGTACAGGACAGGATGCTGAAAATTCATAAGTCATATGCCAAAAGCATAGGAAGATGACTGTCATATTGCAGATCAACTAGTAGTATGAACACAAATAGGTTTCTTAACTCCTTCCTTCTATGGGAAAATACATATTGATTTCAAATTGTTTGGTAAAGATGTTTGTACATGTAAGACTTAACAAATTAAAGGCACTAAAATATAGACTTTTCATGTGAATGAAATTCTCATTCAATATAAGAACTATTTGTTTGAAACAATAAATCTTGTCAAACTACAGGTATTTTTGTGGCGCTATAAAATGAAGGTCACACAATAAGAATGTCCTGGGAAGTATGTAAGATTTTGAAAGACTGGTTTTAACAAGTGTTGCACATAGGTGTATTTTCAACAATTCTGTCATTCTTATAGGATTTTCAGCTTTAATGTTCTTTTCTCTTTAATTATCATTGGCTTTGTACTTACTTCATTAGTTTACATTTCTAATGCTGCTTCCTGTGAGTTAAGCGGGCTACCATTTCCCTTATTCCTCAAATTTCTAATTTTTTTTACTTTAAATTATAATAATTATAGACGTTCATGTCTTCAAAGAGATGGCATTCAATTAGATTCATTATTTTGCTTCTGTCATGAGAACAGTATGGAACATTAGACATAAACTAGTCAATCTGCCTCAGAACCTAATGTAGGCTGAATATTTTGCTTAGCAAAGCTAATGGAAATTTTAACATTGATTTAAGAGCCAGCTTGATCAGCACCTGTGTAAGAATTCACGTGAAGTCAGAGAAAAATGTTCTTAACTTAAATATTTACTCATATCAGAAAACAGATGCATCAAAGCCTTTATTTCTGTTTTTCATTTAGATTAGGTTTCATTGTATTTTCTCTCTGCCTTTCTCGGTGCTAGTAGTTTCTACAACATATTGAATAACATCTGCAATAGTTATTTTAGAAGTTATGTCAAATTACATCAAACTTTGTGATAGAGTCGTTTTGCAACAGAGTTCCTGAAACCTTCTAGATATGATGCAGTTAGACAGAAAAATATGTTACAATCGTACAGGATTATGGCAAGGAAAAGACAAAAACACTTTGTACACTACTCTGGACAGTCAAGCACGATCGTGTTTTAACATGTCAAGATGCTCTCCACAGCCTTACATGAAGTTAACTTAATGAGGCAGCAAGAGGTGTGGATATTCAATCTGGAGGAGAAGTAACAACTTACCTTCAAATGTTCTCCATCTTAGCCCTTGCATACGAGAGGAGTCTGAGGAACCATTTGGGGAATGCAAGTTGACTTTCATTATTTGCCGTTGTAAACAGAAGCTTCTAATTCAGAAGTTTAAAGATAAACTGTATTTAGGACACAGTCAGACAAGCAATTCCAATTTAGCTGAAACACTTTTTAAATAGATTTTTTTTTTTAAATGAAACTGTTTTGACAGAACTGGGTTAAGAAGTAATTGCACATATGGTTCTGCTGGCAGATGTGAGGAGCTTCTTACCTCTGACAGGAAAGAGTAGGGAAGAGCAGCTGGTGAAAGCAGGAGACAATAACCTCTTAGCCTGGATCAGCATGCTTAATTGTGATCCTGTGCTAGGCATTTCAAAGGGCATTTAGATGTAGAAACTGTGGTCTTCTGGAGGAAAGAGAAAGGAAATAAATGATTAGATTTTAGCTTTGTGCCATGTTAATCGGGTTAGGTAAATTTGAAAGTGTTGAGATTTTTGACTCTGTGTATAGCATTGTTCAGATGACTACAGTGTCTGCTTTGGGGAGGCAGTTTGTGTTTGTTTGGGGCCATTTTAATAATCCTATCAAAAAATAATAATCCAGTTATACTTCTTGGAAGAGGAATTTGGGAAGAACTGCTTTTCTTGCGTGTTATTAAATGGCTTGTTCTGAACGGTTGATGTATTTGTGGAGTAGAATTCCAAACAAAATAGCAGGCTGCAAACTATATTGGTCATAGCAGCAAATCATAGAGCTGATTATAGTAAATGGAGATCTATAATGAAAGGGTAGTAAAAATCAAAGAGTGCTTCTTTGGACTGTTTTCTCTCAGACTACAATTATATGTATTCAACCAGTAACTTAAAGGAAATTGCAAGTGAGGACACTTTATGTTCACACTATTCTTCCTCCAAAAAGGAGAAATGGTTAATGGAACAAATAACGTTAAGCAAATAATGCTTAATGGTGGGATTTTTACTTTTGATTTTCCTCATTTAAGTTTTCTCTTCATTTAATGTTTCTACTTCACAGTGGTTTTTTTAAAAAAAATAATTTAATGTACAATAATAGATACTGCTTCCAAAACTTTCGTAGACAGGCCTAATCACTACTCAGAATGTGTTTGACCAGTGCAGGAAAGTGTGTGGCTGCCCAGCAGATTACTTGCATATTGTTGCGCAAGCAGAGTACAGATTTTGCACTAGGGCTGCTGGACACAGCGCTGGAAAGAATTTCGTAAATGATCTAACTTGCATCCAGATTTTGAAAACGTCTAAAAAAGAACATTCATTGGCTGTGTAGTTAGATAATGCTTGTGCTTCACAATCACTATGGATTTTTCCTAAAAGCTTTGCTTCTGCTGTGGTTTTGTGTGCTGTTTAAGAGCTCTTCAGCTCTGTCCCTAACTATTCAAGGCTCTTTCCTTCTTCACATTTGGAGGTCCTTTGTTTTAATACAGTTTATGTACTATGAGAAATAGGTAGCATTTAGTAGGCAGAAGACAAATGGGGAAGTCAGATAGTGTTAGTAACTGCTTAATCAGATCCAGGAAAAAGCTAACGTGGATGCAAGGGCTAAACTAGTTTCTTCTTAACCTGCCCTGAGTGTACATTGGATAAAGTTCGTCCCTGAAAACTTTATAACCTTTGGGAAATGTTATTCTGTCTTCTTAATCCATTGCTATTTTTTGAAAAAGCAAATGTAGGATTTGGAAAAACAGTTTATTTTTCCTGGACTTCTCTTTGTTGTTGCTGTCCCCTGGATTCTCTGATTATCACTATCTTCTCACGGCTGAACTGTGCATATTATTCTAACTGAAAGTTATACTCGTTCCGAGCAGAGCAAAATGATTTTCTCAGTGTCCTACATAACAACATTCCTTTCCTTGCATTCCTGGCATTTGACTTCTTTACTACATATTTTTGGCTCCTTTTTAATTGTCATTACACTGTAATTGCTGATCCATTATAGCAATTTCAAGGTATGAGGCTGTATGTAAACAAAGTGTTTTTTGTGTTTGATTTGTGTTTGATTTTGTTTTCTTTTAATGGCGACATTTTCCAATTGCTGACACTGAGCTTATCCTGATGATTTAGCACTGTCATTTTAATTCTGTTTTTTGTCTCCTCCAGTGCTCACAGTTTTTCCTCTTTTTTTTCCATCACAAATAAAAGTGTATTCCATTGTCCAAAATTAGTGAAATACTGAGACAAAATGAAGGAATATTTCTATGGCACTTCATTTGTGGGTCTTACTTTACTTGTTAGCAAACTGTTGATAGCTATCAAATAGCAGCTTTTTCAATTAACTGAGCCATGGTGAACACTAATACCATGGTAATTTGATCTTGGTCAGTAGGATTCGACCTCTGGCCTATACCCTCTTTAAGTCAATTAAGATTCTTTCAATTCTTGCCATAGTTGAGATAGCCTTTGACTAAACAAAACTAGTTAAAAATAATGGTCCCTAACTAAAAAAGTAAAGCAAGGCGATCCCTAAAAAAAAACAGACCAAGAAGCTTTTTAGAAATAAATTACAGTTTTGAATATCTTTGTAGTAAAGTACAACTTTGAATATTCTTGAAAAAAATTTGTGTAAAGTTAGGGGAGCATAATTCAAAGATACACTGTGTATTTAGCAAGCTGTAGAGACTGCTGGAAGGTACTATCTTAAATGGGAATATATCAACCTAGGAAGTTTCCTCAAGTATTGATAGCATCATGGAGTTCAGAGTGAACTGCAGAAAAAAAGAAAAACCTTCAAAAATACCTGACTGTGGTACAGTAGCTGTGCACAGCTGAGCATGGCTGCCCTGTTGTTCAGCACCAGAGCTGCCTGGCTCCTGCCTGCACAGCTGGGTCACACTGGGCACTACAGCGTAGATCTGCCTGTAACTCAGAGACGGAGAATCACTGAGTTTGTGCCAAGTGACAGATATTGGGTTAGTCCTGCAGACTGAGTTAGGAAAGTATGAGTGGCAGAATTCAGCCATTCTAGCAGCTTCTTGCCGTGGAGGTGGGCACACCGTTGCTGCCGCTGTGGTTGATTCAAGACTTTCCTTTTAGCTTGACGTTGCTTAATTGAGTGTCTAAGAATAATATATACTTCTCCTTGGGTCATGCCTTTGAATTTTCTCACTGTTGTAGTTTCTGAAAGTGAAAGAATACTTTATTATTTTCTTTTCTCCTCCCATGTTTCAAAGCTTTCTGTTTGATTCTAGGGGTTAATTTACAATTTCTTCAGTGTAGATATGAAAAAGGGGAATGAGGCAGAGTTTTGTGGTTTTCTTTGCACCATTTTTGCTTTATCATTTATTCAAACATCTGCTTTTGTTATTTTTTCACAACTCTTTCAGTCAGAAAAGGGCAGCAGTAGAAAAAAAAATGTGATTTATGTGACTTAAAAAAGCTCTATATAGAAACAAATGAAAAAGATCTGTTTCATAATACAGAGAAGTGATAGGTAAGAGCAGGCTTGTGGCTTAGCTTGCAACAGGGGCAGACAGAAATTGTAAGAAGGAACATGGATATCTAATGCTTCTGGGAGGCCATCCCCAAACTCCAGTTCTCTCCCAGCAGCAGGCATCCTGGCTTTCTGCACTGCAACTCTGGCAAAAAGAGCAGGCAGCAGAGCCGTGGCCACCACTGTTACCTTTTGCAGCACATACCTGAAGTCTGGTCTTTGGAAAAAGAATGGTAAAATGAAATAAGAAAGAGAGGGCTCTTTCTGTAAGTAGCAAGAAGTTAGTTTCCTGGAAAAGAGCTATGTCTCATGGCTATATATCTGCTTTAGTAACTCAGGTCATCACAAAGCATTGGAACAGGCTGCCCAGGGAAGTGGTAGAGGCACCATCCCTGGCAGTGTTCAGGAAATGTGTAGATGAGGCACTTAGGGACATAGCTTAAAAAGTTTGGTGTTGAGGGGCTTACAGTTAAATTCGATGATCTCAAAGGTGTTTTTCAACCATTATGATTCTATATAGGAAAACATGTATTGAGATCTCAGTCATATATAAGCTACAGAATCCTAATGTACAGCTCATGTGCTTGAGGTGAACCATTTGCCAATATGATCTCTTAGTTCATGAGTGGGTTTGAAAGTAGTTTTCAGAATGAAAAAATGAAAAAAAAAAAGTGACAAATAAAGCCCTGAAAAAAATATTTGAGATTGATTTTAAGTTCAACAACAGTTCAAATGTGACTTGCAAAACACATGCAAAAATTTTTGACATGCAAAAATGGACGACTGGGTAAATATGTTTCTGAACCATCTTTGCTATTTCCTTTTGGTAAACGCAATTGTGCTTCTGTTTTTGGAGTTCGTTACCAGTTGAAATGCAATATTTCTGATTTATTTAAAGAAAATGAAATTGCCCTGTTTGTTTCTTAAGGAGAAAATGCCCAAAGAATTCTTTTTATTTTTCATAATGATTATTCTCCAAGTTACTTTTTTCACCTTGTTCTATATGTGTATGTGATTGCTGATATTATCAATTTTTATTTTTATCCACTTGATCACATAACCCCTCTGCTTTTATTATAGTGAGATATTTGTAAATCAATGTGAGCTGCTGAATTAAAACGACACGCCCTAAAAGTCATTCAGAGATTAGAAGTGCTATTTTGAGAAGAAGAAAGTTTTTTCCTTTTGCTGATTTCTGATTGTTTAATCACTTGCCTTCTTCTTCTAGTGTTTCATATGAGCATCACAGTAAAACTAAGGTTAGTGATGAAATAAAAAAAAAAAAATACAAAGTGCAAAAAGTAGTCCACAACGTAAAGCTGTGTCCTGGCAAGTCATTAAAAGCCTGATTTTCAAGCTGATGAGTAAGGACAACTCTCTCTGTAATCAGTGAAGAGCAGTGGTGATCAGAGCCTCTGACAAGGAAATCTTAACAGGCCAGACTTGTTCCATGTTAATTGTTTGAGTGAAGGAACCGGAGTGACAGAATATTCACTGCTGAAAGAAGACACATTTACTGTGGAGGACTGCGTCACTCAGCCTCTGTGTGTCCTAAGTACAGATGATTTTATTAAAGCATTCCTACAGTCAATGTTTTCTGTGTAACAGAAATTGCAATAGTATTTTACAAGATTTTTCTAGAAACGATTTTGGGGCATAATCTGAAAAAAAAATAGATTTTAAGTATTTCTCCTTAATGAACTGAGGGTCAGTTTAAATTTTTAATCTGAGGAACAAAAATTGCTTCTTTTTGTTAGTTGAAGAAGCAGTTCAGTATGCTAGGGATGTTTCTTAGGGAAGAAAAAGAGGCAAGTGCAGACTCCTGGCTGGAGCCCAGCTGCTGTTAGAGTCCCAGAGCTTGTCCTGATTCACTCCCGTTTGTTCTTCTCTCACTTGTTCATTCATATGCTTTTCACTGAATCATGAAACAAGAAACTGTGAAATGTTTGGATCAGTAGATCTAGGTATACTTTTGGATCTTTGGGTGACGTTCTGTCTTTGAATGTAATTGAGAGAGTTTATGATACTCTTTCTGCAGAGTTTTTTTTCAAGTGCACACAGCAAAAGGTGGGGGATTTTTGTCTTTAGGAACACTAAATTGAAACACTAGCAATCCAATTATCAAAGTTGTCCAAAATAACAGTCCTATTAATGAACTAATAAATAAATAATTATTAATACTTGACATACAATATTTATTAATAAGCTTTGTGAAATAAATACTTACAAGTTAATTTCATAAAATAAACTCCAGTCCATTTTTGAATACAAAAGATGAATCAGTTTCTGTGCTCCAGACTTATTTTGTTCTCATTTTTACTAGTCCACAGGATATGGTCTATTGCTAGCTGTGGAGCAATGATGGATGGGCCTGTGAAAATTAGGACCTGACAGAATCATAAAAAATAATTTCATGGCATTATGACAAATTTTTTTACTATCTGAAACTGAATACATTTTCTGAACAAGCAAGTACATAGGCTTTGCCTCATAAAATCCAGGAAAAGTAGCTTTAATAATTTTCTGGTTATTATGAAAATATATATGAATGTAAAGAAATAATAAGAAAGAAGCATTACAGTCCCCATCATAGGATGAAAGGTGGCTAAAGGAAGTCAGGATGGATGATATTTTGATCTATAACTCTAACAGATGTACAAAGCCTGGTCATGTTTTCCTGTGTTGTTGTTCTCTTGGGCTCCGTATCAAATTTAGAAGTGGTTAAGTACACCTGAATATAAGGGAGAACAAGGCAGCGTGCTGCCGCTTCTGCTTCCCTCCAAGCACAACATATTTATAATTGCTTTTTAGCTGCTGTGCCCGAAAGGTCTGATTCAGGGGCGGGAATGTCCAGCTTCGTGACAAGCGCTACCCACGGCTGTCTGTCCCTTTGCCACTGCAGGGGTAGTGTAATTGCTCATGCTGCAGCTCTTGGATCAGTGCAAGCACAAGCCGGAATATAAAAGACTTGGTGCTCCTCTACCTTGCTGTGCAGGCTGAAAACTGCAGCTGTTAGCAGCTGCCTCATAAAGAGCCAAAGAGCCTTGCTTTCCCCAGTGTGGGAGTAGCGCGCTGTGCAGGGGAGGGAAGGTGGATGGCTGGAGCAAAGATCACTACTCGCTGTCTGCAGGAAAGCTCCTCTTTGCCTCGCATCAGAGTCCTTAAATGCAGACTCACATCCAGTTAAAATCCTTTGCCTGCTACTTCTTAGCTCGGCCACTTGATTTTAAGAAAATGTAAGCTAGACTATAAGAAGTTTGTGACGGTAGCACAGACTTTCTATTTAGATGTCTACTTCCTGGTAGGTATTTAGTGAATAAATCATCTTTCCTCTTGCCTGCTGTATCATTTTAGCTCTCATGTAATGACTCATGTAGCTCTCAACAGCTTGCATATCACCTGTAATCATTTAGCTGGACCATGTACGCTTGTCCTGATCTGAGGAATTCAAGTTTGAATCAAAACATTTTTCCAGATATGAAACTGAATCCCCTTGTATTTTATTTAGAACTTAGGAGTTTTTAAACGCTTCTTTCCATGCAAACTTAAATATCAGGAATGTCCAAAATCTTCACGGTCAGATTTTTTTCCCTAAGCGAGTGAAGCTGCTGCAAGAAATTCCAAGCGCTCTTGGAAGGCATTAAAGGTTTCTTGAGAAGTTCAAAGAATCCCTTGAGTGCTGAAAGAAACTATCCCTTTAGAAACTTCAGGATGTTTAATTAGTGCTCCTTGCTTTGTTCATGGTTTGCAGCAAGGAGTCTTTCTCAGCTTGCAGTTAAACCGTTAAGGAAAAGGGTGTGTTAATTAAACAACTTGCTTATTTCTAATGGGTAAAAGTATCCTCACTCTCCCGAGACTTAGAACTAAGCACAGCAGTGTCTGCTGAGAGACACTAGTGAATTGGTAACAGATGTCAGAGAAAATATTAACGCATCCTAGGGAAGTAGCAGTAATGAAAGCCTTGTGTACTGAATGATTCACAACAGGCAAAGGATGGGGATGTCCCTGTTCTCAGGAGTCCTTATATATTTGTATACATATGTATATGTTTACAGGATGCAATTGCACTGCTAGAATTAAAAGCAAAATTCAGTGTTTGGAAGGAAACTGGCTAGGCGAATGTCTTGAAATTGTCGTTTTGCATTGCAGCAAGTTGAAACAATATTTTTTTTCTCTCTCTCTTCATTCTGTGGATCATTGATTAAATGAAAAGGAGAGCTAGACTATGAAAACAGCTTCTTTGATTTCACACACCAACACTGTGGCAACACTGCATCTTTTGAGCCAGCTTTTTTTATTGATAACTTCACTAATGCATTAATGGCTACCCCCTGCTGGTAATCCCCTCAATGTAGATTATGATACATGATATTATATATGAATTTTTATTGTACTGCTGAAAGCACTAGCATCCAAACTTTGGTTGTATTGATGGGCTTCCATGAAATCCTGCAATCACATCAGAGAAATAGAAAAAAAAACACTACATAGTTTAAAATTGTGCACAAAATTATGGTGGTATCTGGAATCTGTGAGAAATACTTTAAAACATGTATTCTTCTGAAAATCTTACATCCATTTTTTTTCTCTGCAAGCAGTTAATGCAACTTCAATATTGACTTTACCCTCTCCTATACATTAGTATGCTAAAGAGCCATTTTTGCGAAAATTATTGAAGAACCATAACTTAATAGCAAAAGCTTGTTGTGTACTGCACAATGTTGTGAGCTGAAACAAAACTGTAACTCAGAGCAGTCCAGTTTAGTTTGCTTAGTAAAAGTAGATGCTAAGTGATGATGTCCATTTGCTATTAAACAGAATTTTCATACGCCTTTGTATAATTTTATTTTATGAAATTAAATTATTTATTTTGCCTTAATGGAAAGATATTGTATTTATATTTTTCTCCTAATAATAGCAGATTTTTAAAAATACATTCTTATTTTATTATTGAGAATAAAGTAATCTTTCCTCTGTATAATTTCCTACATGTGGATTCTCATATATAGAAAATTCATTAAGGACACAAAAAATAAAATAGCAAATTACACCTATGACTAATATGTTAGCTGGTAGTTTGATAACCCATTTGACAGCTTAAATTAATGTTTCTTACAAAATTACCGTGAAATGAGGTGTTAAGATTTTTTATTGAAGCCAACCTAGTATTCGGAAATTTTCTAGTACTAGTTCATAAAATAGTTTTGGAAGTTTATGTAGAGAGCTGCAAAACCACATGAGCTATTTTTAGGCAGAATGGTGGGATTGCATCTCACTGAATTTCTGATGTTGAAATTCTGTTTAATTTAGTAGGACTACTTGTATGAGCACAGTGAGAAGAATTTAGTGAAATATTTTAAGGATTTTATGATAGGACACAAAATATGGATGGTTTATTGCTAGAAAATTCAGCTCCTGATAAATATATTCATTGTATGTACTAAGTTGTGGGGGGAAGGCATATAATGATTCCAGGCAAAAAAAATGCATGATATATAAAGTACATGATTTGGAAAATAATATGTGCACTGTCATAGAAGAATAATGACATCGAATGGTTTGAAAAGGTCTTTGACAGAAGAATTGTCTATTAATAATGAATTGTAATGAACTTGTATAAGAAAACATGAAAGTTGGTTCCTGAAAATCTATTCACTTTGGTTCTTTATAATTATAAATATCATGAAGAGAGTAACAAGGAACTTTTCTATTGGTTTAGAAAGTGATCAAGGTTATATATATTTAGAACTATTTTACACTGTATAGAAATACTCATTTTTGCTATGTATCTCCATAGGCTAGATATGACCCTTTAAGTTCAAGATTTACAGAAGTTTAATGTGGACTAATTTCATTTTGGGCTGCAAAGAGTTTTGAATGACACCAACATGTGAAATTTTCAAAAAATTAGTGGGGCCACAAAGCTTCAATGTTAAATTTTAGGTACTTGGGCCTCTACTATGTTTTTCTTGATTAAGCCTTGGCTTGATACTCAGGCTTCTCCAAAATGCTAGAGGGACATAGCTTTGAAATACAGACATTAAGGAAGGAAGATAATATTTTAAACTATTCTGTCAACAGCACAGCAGCTCAGAGGAATTTTTGTTTTCTTTTGTTAAGCATGCAAAGAATCCTGGATTGATCAGGATTGGTTATTTATAAATCTCCACAAGGATGAAAGGGGAGTCACCGATACTACATTTTGTCCTGGGTCCAGTTTCAAAGAATTAGTGGAGAGAAGTTTTTGTCCAATCTGAAAATTCCCGATGTTGTGAGAAAGGTTGACAACTTTCTCTTGAGTTCTTTGGAGTGTGCTATAGAAGCATTTTTTGAAGAAACACTGAAACATTTTGAAATAGGATTTTTTTCTTGTCTTCTTTTTAGTAGTCCCAGATCCTTAGATAATCTTGTGATTTGTAACCTTTAGAAGAAACTTTTTGTAGCAAGGCTTAGATATATTACTGTTTGAGAGAACTAGAATACTTATGGTTTATTCTTGTATTTTTCTTAAACTGTCTGGAAGTGAAGTCTGGACTTTTTCAACAAATTCCTAGTGACTGATGTCTAGAGAAAGAGATGTCAAAAAGAAAAGAAAAGAAAACAAAACAGCAAGGAAATCCTGTTCCACCTAGTTGAAAAATAAAGGTTTGAATTTATAACCATGTGCACATCCAAGTGTTCTAATGCAAAGGAGGATGTCTAAATGACTTTGACCTTCTTTTTTTTTCAGTTCTGTGCTTGACTGAGTGCAACTTTTATTTGTTTGAGACTATTTCCTGCTTAGTAAGAAACTTGAAATTGATTTTAAGTTGACATATTTCTTCTCTAAGTAATATAAAAATCTTTGTCTAATAAATGTATACAGAGGCTTTTGTGGGCCATCAGGGTACCATGACATTCCAGTGTATTGATTCTGCAGTTTTAAAGGGTGACATATTTGGTGTTAACGGGCCATTGGAGAATTGGGATTTGAATTGTGCACAGTAAGAAGCACTGACTTTCCTGTAACATGACAGGTTTTCTAAAGTAGTGGAAGTAACAGTAGTATTACATAATTTCTCATGTGTAAACTTGAAAGATTAATCTAGACAAGATTTTGTATAATGCAAAAATTAAATTTAAAAAATTCAGGAGATAAAATATTAAGAAACAACAAAGAATATTTCTGTTAGCCTGTAGCATCCAAAACAACATATAATGCATTTTCTGTAAAAATTATTCACATTCAGGATTTAAAATTTTTCTATAGGAAGTACTTTATACCCTTTTTGGTTTGTTTCTGAAAAGTGAAATCTGTCGCCTAAAGAAGGATCTCAACCTCTGTAAGTGTAGCTCATTTCAGCCTGTAGAGTTTGTTTACATTTCATGTAATTTCTATTCCCTTTCCTGCATATTAAATGTAAAGCTGTAGCAATTTTGTGTTGCCTGTTTTTTTTAGCTACAGCCTTCATTAGTGTTAAATGCTGACAGAAAGAGAACACTAATGAAATGTGGACTAGAAAGGGTTAAGAATGGTGCTTTTTCATTGAACTTTCTTTCAAGAGAAGATTCTTGTTAATAATGTTATGTGATTACTTTGAAAATAAAATTTTGATTATAAAACCATAGTGTAGGGAAAATCAAAATTAAAAATTAAAAAAAAAAATCTAATAACCTTTGGAAAGTAATCACAAATGCACTGAATTTATGAATTTAAGCCACTCTATAGAAGTCAGTTTACAAATTTTTGTACATTCTTGCCATTTCATGTGCTCGAATACAAAGCTTCCTGCAAAGGAGTATAGAAGGTATTTTACAGTGTTTTTTTGCTCTGTTTTCTAACAACATAAGTATTTTGCTTAAGCAGATTTACTAGGAAGTGACAGCTCTGAAAAATTGGACACTGGCTGTTGGAAGAATTTCAGTTCCAGGCAATCTAAATAGTGCAGAAGAATAAAAATGAAATATCACTGTATTTTAAAGATGACAGTTTTGTCAAAGACTCCTCTTCCATTTCCAACTGCAAACAAATTGAGTAAATAAAATATATCTATTTACAATGTATGCACTCATTGAAGATGCAACACCTCTTAGATATTTTTCCTGAAAGTACAAGTGAGAACACTGACATAGTAGATGTAAAACGCTTTATGAGGAGTGTAATTCCCCTGATTTAATTAGTAGTTCTAAACAGTTTTGGATCATAACAGGCTTTCATGGCACATAGTTATATAGTGAGGATCTAAGTAGTCTGGCAAGACGAGATTATATCTGACTATATTATTTGCTTCATAGTTATATTGCTGTTTAGAAATTGGAATATTTTGTCTTGTGTTCACATTCATTGCAGTAACACAGAAAAATATTTTAGGAATTAAATCAGGAGACTATTTTGGTCAGATTGGATTTCCTAAACATCTGCTAGTACCTGTTTTGTTTGTTTTAAAATGAATAATGACTGTGCTATATTTTTTTCATTTGTTTAGCACAGTGGTAATAGCTCCTTGCTACTCATTAACATGGTTGAAAACTTCTGGTGTAAGTCATAGTTTGTTTTTTCTTTAGAATATATATAGCAATTGTATTTCCTGTACAATTGCATATTTTTTATGCAATAACTTAGCCACTATTTAAAAAAGGGAAGTTTTTCTCCTCCCTGGTATAAGCACACCTAAAAAGTAGCCAAAAGACAGAAATACCACATCCTTTGGTGGCCTTTACTCCCATTTAGTTTCCTGGGTGCCTCTATATGGCTTTGAGGCAAAGGTCTAGAAGGGGACCTGGCCTGATACCTTCAATTTTTATGAATTTTAACACACAGGCTTGAAGACATTTAAAAAGAACAATCTGCAAGAGTTACAGCTTATTGAATATGACTCTTCCTACTTGAGCAGATGATAATTGCTCATGTTAAAATTTCTGCTCCCCCTGGTAATGGAGAAGCATCCTTCCAGTGTATACTTTGTCTCCTGCTCCACTTTGATGTGGCATGAGACTAGGTGATTTACTGCTAGCGTGTCCTCAATGTGCCACTATGCTCACTGAGGAGAGAAGGGGAATAACACTCAGCAAGACCTCAGCAAGCTGAGGATGGATCCCAAGCAGAGCTACTCCTTTGTGGAACTCAAAGGAATACAGACAAGGAAAGTCAGCGTCTTTTTGCTCGTGCTGCTCAATAAAGTATGGCAATCTTTGGCAATCCATTCTATATCCCTCTCGCCATCGCTCCCCCTCCCAAGGAGTTTAACTACATTAAGTTACTACCTTAAACCTACCATAGATATTTACTCTTAGTAACCCTCTGGAGTTTCCAGAGTTTTTGGCATCACATTATTTTTAGCAAACCCCAAAAAAAGATCGTGGATTTTTCAACCTTGGATTTTTCAAGTTCTTGGCTGATACACAGAAAAAGTACTTAGGTATTTTCCTTTCAATAAAGCGAAGGTTTGCTTATAAAGTTGGAGAATATCCAGCCAATACTGTTTTTTTCTGATAATCAACATGAAAGCTTTTAGGAAAAGGATTCCAAAGATCAGTCATTTTCTTGGAGAAGTTAAGCCACCTTGCAGCTTTGAGGCTAATGAAGGCTATAACTGAAATATGCTAACTGATAAAATTACTCCCTCTACCTCTGCTCCATAGTTGCACATTTTTTCCCACATATTTTGTGAATAAGTAGTTTTAAATAGGGCTCTCTTGTTGTGCTTCTTTTAGGAGAAGAATTTGCCACCTCTCAGGTGTAAAGATTTAGAGTCCTGGAATAAGTTTGCAATGACTGAATTGTTGTCTAGAAAAAGTTCAAGAACTTTCAAGTTTTACTGAAATTATATTTTCATATTGTGTGCATATAAAAGAACAGGAAAAAATAATAGATGAGCTTTCCTGTTTTTGCTAACAACACACACTATCTGTTTTTCAGTCCTTCAGTACAGCATTGTGTGATAGCCAATGGCAGAAAGATATCTTTCTAAATACTTTAGCAATTTTTCCACAAAAGCTTTTTTTTTTTTTTTTTTTTGTCTGTAGGTCTTCTGATGATAGAAGGGGGATTCAACTGAAAGTAACTATTGAAAAGGTAGCATGGAAATGGTTATGAAATGTTAAGAGGAAACCAGTTCAGTACTCTCATTTTTGAAGAAAGACAGGCCTTTCATTTGTAAAATGTTGTACCATGATACAGAAAAAACAGTTAGAAGTTACAATATATATGAAATACGCTCCTCTTATAAATTCCAAGGCATTCTTCTATAGGAAATAGAAAATGAAATTAATAGTAAGAATGGTCACCTATTAACCTTGGATGATACACTCTTATCCAGTCAGGTTAATCATGATTTCCTCAATATGAAATTAGAAACATATTCTCAGAAAGTGAAAAATATTTTTTATTACTTCTTTTTTTTGAGATATGTGGCTTAGACTGTCCTGCTAATGAGTATTGGAAATGAGAAAACCTTCTGTATAGTAAGCTGTGTAAAACCAAAATGGACTATGCTTCTATGAATTAAAATGATAGGATGTTTTCATGGTATAGACAGAGTGCATATTAAATCTAATTTAAATACGGTGAAAAAAGTGGACATGCACTTAAACTGATTTTTGATTCTAAAGTAAACATTTCGCTATTTCATCAGAAAAAGATGCTTCTCCTTTTTTATTGGAAAGGAAAAAAGAAAGCAAATGTGTACATAATTTAAATCTTAATTGATGCAAAAGAATTGGTGTTCACCCAGTATCTGTAAGCATGTAAAATATGCTATGTTTAAACTGTCATAATGCAGTTTGATGCAAGGCAATTTAACTGATCTCACAAGTATTTTAATGCAGCTTTTTTTTACACTTCCCTTTTCAGTTCCTTTCTGTATACTGTTGGTACTGTTGTGAGCTTGGGACACATGATATATTTTCACATATGATATCACTATTATAATAACTATTGACAAAAGTAGCTTAATTTTGCTCATTTTAGATTTAATTTAAAAGGATGCCCAAGAAATTAAATGTGATTTCAATAACTAGTCTCTTTTTTTTTTCTTCCTGCCCACTGAACAGCGCTCCTTTTTAAAACACTGTAATTTTGGAAATTGAGTCTTTTGGAACTGTGCTTTCTGTCATCTGTTCACATAGCTGAATCAAGCCATGCCTATATAAAACATATACCCCTGTGTATCCTTTTAGCCCTGCTTTTTCTATTGAAATCACTGGTAGACCGTTAAGACATCAAGGATAAGCAGAGCTTTGCTTTGCTTAGTGATCTTGCTTCATTTTTCTTTACTTCAGTAGCCCTTTATGGTAGGGTGTTGCAATAATCAAGAAGTATTCTTATCCAAGGTGAGAATGGAATCTATTTGCATTTTTGAATTTATTATGAAAGCAGTTAGGTTGTGCTAGTCAATTCGTGTCCAAATAGCCTATATAAAGCAGTTAGCCTCATTTTTGTTTTCTGTTTCTCATTCATTTGGCTTCCTTTCATTTCTGTCCGTAACATTATGTTAGTTCTTGTCCCTGAGACTATACTTTTTGAGCACTGTATTATTTCCTTTAGAGTAGTCCTCTTTGGAATTTTAGCAAGCCAGGAATAAGAGCTGGTCTGGTCCTGTGACAGAATTCTTGCGCCCCATAGGCTTGCTGCATTCAATCCATTTAATCCTCTCCATTCAATCTCTTGCCTCCTTGATCTCTGAAGCCCAGTAGCCCAGGTATATTTGGAGGGATCTGTACTGAGCTGGGATTGTTGGCCACTCTGTAGCTCCCAATAGCTGCAGATTGGAGTGTGTGAAATGCAGTGAGATGAAAACTAATACTTCACATTCAAGAGTCAGCCATAAACATATAATCTTTCTTTTTTTGGCGACATCATAGCAGTCTATTTTAAATATATCCATAAAGCATTTAATTCCCTGAATAATGCTTACGTCTCTCAAAAACTTTTCTCCATATGCCCTCTTTGACCTTGTACATGCAAATGAAGACTTTAGCAAGCAACAAATTTAATTGACAGATCCCATTACATGCAGATTATACGTTAGACAGTGATGAGAAATATGTCATATAAAATTCCCCCAAACCACTTGTTCTTTTACTGTTATCACCTTTTAAAAATATAGTAGCACTAAAAAAATAGGCCTTATTTTCCATACACTTTACACCTCAGTTTTTGAATATGTTAGACACAGAAGTAAACTTTATTTTCTTTTTGTCTTGCCGAGTAAGTATTTTATAGTGTCTAGAGAACTTGTTATAAACAAATGTAGTACTGTGTCTGACGTGCCAAAGGATAACTGGCATAGAAAAGGGATACTTTGTCTTTAGGCAGATTAATGCTATGATTTGGAGAAGTACTTTCCCTGCTTGAGCTGTATGTTTTATTCTCAATAGTATTGGCCTTGAGTAGCAGCTACAGAAAATGGTAGCAATGCCAAAGACAGGAGGAAAATGGGGAAAGTGGCATGCAAACACTTTTCATAAATATGTCTTAGATGTCTTATCAGAGGCTCAGATGCTCAGTTCTTTATTCATATAAGAGATATAAAAATGAGTCGTTTCCACTGTATAAAATATGTAGTGAGGAAAACTTCGAGCAGTGAGAAACAGCACGAGAAGGGGAAGGGCAGATTATAAAAGAAAAGCAGGTCCTGGTGGGGGTCAATTTGGGGAAAAGGGTAGAGTGTTGAAAAAGAAAAACCAATGAGGAAGGTATTACAAAGACGACTGAAAGAAGCAGCAAAATATTATGCAGTTATCTTAACCTATATTGTTACATTATAAAGAGGACAAGAAAAAAAGGGTAATTATTACACTTAGAGAAAAAAGATAACTTAGTTGGGATACAAAATTGATTTTTTTTTTTTGAATGAAGGTGATAATGTTGTGTATGGGGACAAAAGCTGAAATTCGATCTGAGATGAAAGCAGATAACTCTTACAGCATTCTGAGTGAACTGCATCATGGAATTACAGATCAGCTGAGATTGGAAGGGACCTCTAGACGTTACCTAGTCCAAGCCTCTTACTCAAGCAGGCACACCAAGAGCACATGGCACAGGGTGGCATCCGGGCGGGTTTGGAAGATCTCCAGAGAAGGAGACTCCGCAACCTCCCTGGGCAGCCTATTCAAGGGCTCTCTCACCCTCATAGTGAAGAAGTTCTTCCTCACATGGAGACGGAACTTACTGTGTTTCAACTTGTGCCCATTACCCCTTATTCTGTCACTGGCCACTACCAAGGAAGAGTTTGGTCCCATCCTCTTTACAATCTCCCCTTAGAGACTTAAACATATTGATCAGATTCCCTCCCAGACTTGTCTTCTCCAGGCCAAACAGACCCAGCTCACTTAGTCTTTCTTCATAAGATAGATGCCTCTGTCCCCATTCCAAATCTTTTTGTAAATAAATATGTTAAGAAAAAAAATGGTACCATTTTGTTGGAGAATAGAAAATATGGTATTACTACTTAAGTAGTAGGGAAGATGAAGAAAGGGGATAAAGGTCTAGAAGTGTGACCTCATTTTTTATCAAACAGCAGAGAAGATTTATTTGAAAAAAACAGAGTTGCTGACATAAAGGAAAAAGGAAGATGGGTTAAAATGGAAATTGAAAATGGTTTTAGTGAAAGAGGTTCATACCAAACCAATCTGATACCTTCCTTTGAAAAGATAACCAATTTTCTAGATAAAGAAAATGTAGTAATCTCTTCTCTTTGGACTTCAGCAAGCAGTTCATACTGTGCCACATGAGGAATTATTTGCTCAGCTGAGGAAGATGAGGATTAGTAGAGGAATTATAAAATGTGTAGGAAATTTGGCCAAAAGTAGATGACAGTTTTGCTGCAAAGGGAAGCAGTGGAAAAGAAGGAAGGCTATTCATTCAAGTCAAGCATCTTAGTTTAAGTTCATCTTAGTACTGATTTTGGTTTATATTCATATGTTATATATGCCTTTGGTGCAGAGATTGCAAGTATCGTAGTGAAACCAGATGTTGAAATAAATATGATAAACGTGATGTGTATAGAGGAGGATTAGACTACACTATATGAAAGACTGGAAAACTTTCTTTTGACTGTAGCAATAAAATAAAACTTAATAGCTCAAAATGCAATAACAAGACTATATAACTGGTAAATTCAGTTAGGAAATCATCAGTTAGAAGTAGGAGAAAAAGAGAAGAATTTAATGAATTAGTCACAGAGTTATTATAAGCACCAATATGAGATAGGCAAATTTGTTCCTGCTGTATTAGGATGCATGCATCAGGTGGCATATTGCAATGAGAGAAATGGATATCCTCCTGCCTGTCAAGGAAGCATTTATGAGACTTCATATGAAAGACTGTTATATTATTCTAGTCAAGCACATTCAGGAAGAATTAAATTTACATTCAGAGATTCAGAGAAGTGCTTCAAGGAAAAAAAAAAAAACCATGGGGTTAGCTGTGCGATGACTAAAAGGACTTTGCTTATTCAGAGTTATGACTCTGAAAGACAGGTAGTGACAGGCTAAAATAGAGTAGCAGTAGCTGTTACTGTCTTTAAGGCAGGAATATTTGAACCTCCTCTGGTTTGCAAATCCCTGCCTGGTGTATTAGGGTAAACCAAAATTAGAATTGTTTTACTTTAATGAGCTTGAATGAGCTCATTCATAGGCATATCAGATAACCCTACCCTGAAGGCTTCATTGCCCATCAGAGGGGTGGAGCAGATGGATGCGGGTGGTAACTATCGCTGCCATCTGGTTTTAAGCTACTGCTATATGTATTTCAGAGCCTTAAGTAAGTCGGTGGTGTAGGGAGATTTGATTGTTCTCCTGGGAATAAATATCAGGAAAAAATGGAAGAACAACAGAAAAAACAGTGCCAGTATTTTAGCAGATATGATATTACATATACACTAAGGTTGTAAAATTGGAAAAAAAAATATTTCAACCTTCTGGAGATATGCAGGTGAAATAAAAAATCATTTAGATTTAAAATGGAATGTGTTCTGTGCAGGAAAAGAATTCCTTCTAGTACGTTTCTGTGTTCCTCAAGAGAAGAAAGGGATAGGCTTTTCATACTCCTGTCTTTTACCAGTGGATTAAACTATTAGTTATATTATCTACACAAAGATCAAGCCATGTTCTGTAAGCTGTTTAAAGAGCAGCACAAACCTCTCAGGGTGAGGTTTGCAACAGTGGTGATGTCTAAGGATATCAGTACTTGCTGTTCTATTTTTTGTGATACTTTTTCTTGACATGGCAGTATCACTCAGTTTTCAAGAAAGATTAGAGTGCTTCTGGCTTAAATTCATAATAAATGAGTTAGATATGTCACATTTTAGTAAAGATAGTGTTTCTTATAAGATTTTATTTGTATTTTTGTTCACAAGGATAAGATAACAGAATTTTTAAAAAATGTATTATGCAAGTCATAAGCATATACACAATCTACAGCAGTTTTCATTAATGAATCTTCTTACGTAAATTAATATTATGTTATCCCACTGCTTGCTTTCAAAGAATTACCAAAAAATTACATTTTTGAGCACTCTCTACTTGGAATTATTAATGTTCAGAATTAATTAAGTTAATTTCATGATATGCAGAACCTTCCACGGAATTATGAATGCCTAGTGGACATAAGGAAAATATTCCAGAGCATAAATATAATAAATAATATAGGTTTATTTTGCCAACTTTATGCTGCTATCAATAGGGTTAAAATGAGAATGTATTTATTTTTATGACTGTTTTTAATATAAATTAGAATATTTAGATTTTATGAACCTCATTTTTCCCCCACTTGATATAGATATCAGGAGTAGCTTCAGTGAAGTTGCAAAGCTAGACCTTACTGATGGGAAGTAATTAAGAATATTGCCGTTGTTTTTATGTAGAGTTAAATGAGAATTTCATCAAGTTTCTTCTGTATTTTTTCGGTCTATATGTGGCCTTTAACATTTTGGCATATAATAGTGCACCAGGGTTAAAGCACATGCAGATGTTAATATTTTTAGTTGCTGATTCATATTTTCATGTGATTATGGTCATTAAGTTTTGAATACTTTAAAACTTATACAACAAATACATTTCATTCTATTAAAATATGAATTAAAGAGTATGAAAATTAGAACAATGTTGCATATGTTAAAGAAGTTTAAAAATATGTTAGAAACATTTTGTGCAATGCATAAAATAGGAAACGACCAAGTTATATTTTTATCTAATATGCACATAGTGGGCAAAACCTGAACATGCTGTACCTTTCAGCTTTGTTTAGAGACACATTGAAAGTTGCAGGAACTGTCTCAAATTTTTCATAATACATACACATCAATGAGAATAACATATATCACAGTAATAATATACTTACAGACTCAGATTTAATATTAAATGAATAAAGTAAGATGCATAATAGAAAAAAAAAGCAATTGAAAGGTATACTTGTAAAAGTGAATTATTCCTAAACTTCTAATAGTCTGTTATGGGTTGCAAACATCTTTACTGTGTTAAAGGATGATCTCCAACATAGTTAATATAAAATAATTACATGAAATAGCATATATGGAGTTAACATAAAGTTCATTTGCCAACAGCAATGAATATGTAAGTTAAGGAAAAAGAACAAATAGATATGAATACACATGAATAAATTTGGATTGGATATTACAGTAATTTTTAAGTCCTGCAGCAGTGAAATTCTGCAGTAGATTTCCCATTAAAATATTGATGTAAGAAAATTGTAGTCTGCCAAGGAAATACATGACATTATGTAGGAATAATAATAAAAATATTATTATTAATATAATAAAAAAGGATAAAAATAAAAAAGGAACTGGACTCCGAATGTAAGAGCTTCCAGGCCTGTATTTTGTGTTACAGACAGGCTTAACAGAGAATTACAAGTGTATGACTCATGAAAACTAGGATTTTTAATTCTTTGCTTTCTGTGGCGCACACGCATTTCCATTACTGGGAAATGGAAGAAGAAGTATGGAGACAGTAATTTCAGTTTCCTAGGAATTAGTAAGATTCTCCAACTGCAAGAGAAAGATGAGGAAAATAACATTTAACAGGTATTTAGAGGAGAAAAAGGAATGTTGATTTTTTTTCCATTAATCATTGCAATAGCAAGAAGTGTTGGGCAAGACACTTGCAATAGCAAGAAATGTGGGTGCATCTGTATTAATGATTTAGTGCAGGAAAAGGTTTGTTTGGTGTAAATTTGCCATATATGGAATCTTCCCCTGCACATTAGAGTGTGCTGCACATCCTTTAGAGGCAAATTCCTCCTGGGACAGTCCTCGACATGTCACACAGTATCTGGCACTTGCACTGCAGATGCAGTGTCCATCCAGTTTGCTCCTTATGCATGCACAGTGTACGACTGTATAACTAGGACTGGCAGACTTTACTGCTGGTGAAGATGCACCACAGACCTACGGTCCTGGCACCATGATGAATTACAACAAATCTCACTGCGATTCTTCACCTTGTACTGCACAAGCAATATGGATTGCTGGTAATACGGACATACCCAGGAAGATTGTATGAATTTGTATGCATGATTGTTTGAATTTGTGAGGACATATTGTGGGGGGTGTATTGCATTTCTGATCTGAAGATCTAACAATTTGTCTAGCAAATACCAGGTAATCTATTTGCTTTTTTATTATTATTTTTTTTCCTACTTCTATTGATTTATGATTTGATTTATTAACTGAAGAAAAACAGGAAACTCCCTGCCACAGAAAAGAAAAAAATGGTTTTAGAAAATTCTGTTACACTTATGAAACCTTTTTATCCTTGGAAATGCCTTATAAAGACAAACAGTACTCACGTTTGTATTTGTATCTTGGAGAAAGATGCTTAAAACATATATAAGCAGATTCTGTTGATTGCATGGTGAACAAGTCTACCGTTCAAATCGACACATTCTCCTTAAAGTTAGCTAAATTTATTTGCATTTGAATAACTGCTTTGTAGAGTTGAAGTTACCAACTTTGAGGTACTCAGTGTGCTTATAGAATAGTTGAATGGATGGACAGATGGATAGATGGATGGACAGATGGACGAGTGGACAGAAGCATTATATATATTTCTATCAAACATTTTTGGCCAGATTAGTATTTCAGGTATTTAGGTGAGCTAAGATAGTGGAAAGAGAACAGAGAGATTTGCATATAATTGGATTGGTGATAATGAAACTCCTTATTGAGACGTAAATATATTTCTTGTGCAACCAAAGCAGAATGTTTTGCTTGCTTGTCCCATATGGCTTCCTGTAAGAAGATCATATTTAGTTTGGGGAACAGACGTTACTTATTTGAGGACATTTGGGAGTCTTTCATGGATTATGTTCATACAGCAAAAGCAGCTTTGTAGAGATGCTTGACATTGTTATCCTACACTTGTGTAAATTGGTTTTAACTTCACTTATATGTAATAGATTAGTAAAAGTGATTCATTAAAATGCTAGAAAAGAAGGAATTAGCAGGGAGTGGTGTGAAATAAATATAAATTGTCAATAATACAAAAAAAAGCTAGAAAGGCTAACTAATGAATAACAACTAAATGTATTATATAAACAACTAACATGGGGTTAATGTGACTTGCAAAGATGACCTGTTTTGAGTGATATTTTAGGAGCTTGGTTTTGAAGAATGTATTGGACAGAAACGTTTACTGTTTATCGTTAGATGTGCATGTCTTTTCAGTGTCTTATTTTCTCTCATAAACATATTGATCAAAGCAGTTCAAGGAAAGCACATTTTCCTCTAATTTTTAATTTTATTTATGTCACCTTGCAGTTCATAGTTGGTATCTGACATTTTGACTGACATTTTCACAGAATTTTTTGAATAGTATCATTGTGTTTTGTCTGTTACCTTCTGCATCACAGTGGTTTTGGTAGAGGCAATGAAAAGATGTCTTGTTTGTTTTCTATGAAATTCCTATTATTTCTTTCTTTAAACCAGCTGATATTATTAGTGATTTATTGCACTATTTATCCCATGACTTCATGGAGAAAAGTTTAGTTTGTCACTGATAGCTGAAACTTTTTTTCATGCTTTGTGCAGAGAATAAGAAAAGGAAGTATCAGAAACTGCAGTATTTTGTACAGTATGCACATAATTATATACTACTGATTTAAACTGTGCTGCCTTCCAGAGAGACCTGGACAGACTGGACAGACTGGGCAGTGAGAAATCTAATGAAATTCAACAAGGACAAGTGCAGGGTCCTGCACTTGGGGAGTAATAACCCTGGACACCAGTACAGACTGAGGGTTGACCTACTGGAGAGCAGCCCCACAGACAGGGACCTGGGTGTCATGGTGGATGACAAGATGACCATGAGACAGCAGTGTGCCCTGGTGGCCAAGAAGGCCAATGGGATCCTGGG
>JAUBOD010000924.1:5583318-5594641 GCA_032353885.1 Nothura maculosa
CAGGGGGGTTGGACTAGATGACCTCTGAGGTCCCTTCCAACCCTAAGCATTCTATGATTCTATGATTCTATGAAATAGTTATTCTGTGGTATATATTTGGACCTACTAGAGAGAAGAGGACTCTCTTTGCTCACTTATAAGGTCCATGATACAGTATTAGATGAGTTAGTTAAACTCTGCTCACATCCTGGTAAGCAGACATATATTTTTGTGTTTTTTGTAGGTGGATACAGTGCAGAATACGCAGCACCTTGGCCACATTGAGGAATCATGTATAATGAATGTATGTGCTCGTAAGTGAAGTTTTTATGAAGTGAAACTCCAACGCTAATGAATGTTGGATCACAAAATACAAGAATTCTCTTTATTCTTATTAAACAAATGATTCCCAAGGGGCAGGGTCACTGCAGAACTAAGTGGATCTTGACAGCTATTTTTTAAGTAAACTGGAAAAAAAAAATCCTCTACAAAAAATTAGTAAAAAACCTAAAACCCAAGAAAATTCAGATTACATTTGGAATGCTTTTAGAAAGACATGATGTGTTGGATAAATAAAAAAAATCTATACCTCAGAACTGGATTCCTGGAGAACCATTTAAAAAAATCTTTGTACTGCTTGGACAGATGAGAGAGAGATGGAGAGAAAAAACAGAGGAAAGAGTCTTCAGATTATGCTGAAAAAAAAAGCCTACAAGGAAGTGAAGGTGGCATAGAGAACAAAAAATATTAAATGACTACCTGAGAATACAGGAGTCAGAAGTTGCCTGCATATACACACACAGTTTGGTTGTTAAACACAGGTCAGTTCACATGGCTGAGGAACTCTAAACTGGAACAGTTGTGGCAAGACTGGCACGATTGCCAAAAGCAAAACATCTGTAGGGAGAATCCCTGCAACTCAGTCACTTTCAATCTATACATAATCTATACAAGGGCATAAAGCAAAAGTCTATAACCCTAATCCCAATTATATCCAAATCTCTGTCTCTCCATCTCTTTCTATATCTCTCAATCTATCTGTCTGTCTGTCTATTTCAAATCCTCCAGTTTTGTATTTATTTTTGTTTGGTTGGTTATTACAATATTAGTAGATCAGCTTGTGACTTAGGCTGAAAATTTTCTCCTAAATTATTGCTTCATTCATATCATTCATCTTCATCATACATAACTACAAGAGTGGATGTGTTAAGTAATAAAGAATATTTCCACAAGCCATTTTTTTAAGACTAAATCATAACTTAAGCCAGTTGAGTATTCTGATCTAATCTAATTAACTGTGTGAGGATACTGTATTATAGTTTTACTTAGGTGTGTGCTACCACTTGCTTTCACAAAATGGCTTTTCACCTCTGTGAGCAACAGTGGTACAGGCTGCCTTTTCTCTCCTGTTTGTTATGCATTTAGGTCTGAATTAGCTCATCTTTTGTGTTTATTCCTATAAAACTGATAGTCTGCCACTCTTTTAAACTTGTGGTAATCAGTTCCAAGTGAAGGAATTTATGATACAGTGGAGGCTTTGACCTCTCAATTGTACTGAGAATATATTACCAAACTTCAAAGTCAGTATACTGCTACGATATTGATTTTCTTTTCTGTGAACAAAATCAATAAACAAAATTAAAATAAAAAAATCAATTCTTTCATTTTTGAATTGATTGAATTTTCTGTATGTAGTTTGTTTATTTAACTTTGATTGCTAGAACTCATTGATATGAAAATGTAGTGAGACCTTCAGCAGCTTTGCGTAAAAGAATCCTTTGGAAATAAAGAAAATACAGAGTGAAAGTAAAAAAAAAAAAAGTAAGGTAAAAAATAAGCAAAAATATTTAGAAATGGAAATGTGCTTCCTCCAGGTGGGTTCAGGAATGTCACAGGTTCTATGAAATTTTTCTGAGCATTTACATTATCTTACTCATAAAAATATGTTGGAGAGTGTAAAGAGAAATGTTGAGGACTTCTGGTCGGAGTCTTATTTTGGATTTTGGAAATCTGCATTTCAATAAAATTCCTGTCCAACAATGAATGAAGTCTTTTTTGTTCATTGTTATTTCATTATTCTCTACGTAATTTTCTGGTCAAAACCAATTGCCAATAGATGATCCCTGAAAAATACTGAATAACTACTGCAGTTTTTAGATTTCAGAGTTTAGAAGTTAAGTGATTTGTATGAAATCAAAGCGCTTTTATTTGCCTTGCGATACAACATTAGAGCAGAAAGGTCAAAAAACTGTGGTTGTGATATCAACTTGCAAGACACTGTGAATTTCAAAATTAAAAACGGTGATACAGATTTTTACAACTGTTACTTTCCTCTCTGTGTCTTACAGCTGCTTCATGGTTAAATCTTCTTTTTCTTTGGAATGAGGAAGTAAAGCTTATTTATGACAAGGGCATGCTGCTTCCTTCTTGCCATTATCCTACATGACTACATCCTACCTTTACGAGCTTAAGTTAGATCTTTTAAAGTGAATTTTGATGTTCCTTATTTCTTTGAATAGTCCAAGTAAGCCTGTGAGACAGCTTTATGCGTAAAGATGACTGTTCTTTCAACAAAACTTTATTTTCACTTCTTTTTTATACAAAACCATTAAATAAAAAAATAGATGTCAATATCAAGTCATCAGAGAAGGTATGGGGAATGTGTAGTACACAGTCACTTTAGTTAGATAACAAATAAGTTAGACAAATTTCACATAGAAGTGATATAGGAAGTGGCTGTCAGTGGGAATTCAAGCTGTATGGCACAAGATTTTTCTTCCTAGTGGCCATACTTCTGTGGGTTATGTACTGTCAGTTTGTAGAGGCGCTCTCACTGTTGCCAGTTGTAGATGTAGATGGAGAAGTAGGTAAGGTTATTGCAGTAGTAGTTGATTTACCAAAACATTCATCTAACCTAAAATGAAAGATTAAATTAAGCAAACTCCCTCCACCTAGAATACATTTTTTTTTGTTTTTGCAAAGGTTTGTTAAAGAACTTAAAATCTTCTCTTGAGGTTTCTCAGGTTTATTACAAAACCTGTGTCCCTAATCTTCATGTAACTTCATGTAGGCACATAAGCACAGGGTTCTGGATTTAACCACTTGCCATTTGAAAAAGATAGTGTGATCCATACATTAAACCACTGTTCATTTTCCTGTTTGAGAGTCATTAGGTTCAGTGTATTCTGTTGACTTAGAGAAAGAGAGCCTTTTACTCTCTAATGCAGTAGCTACATTTAATTTCCAACTTATTATGCATACTTACAAACTTGAAAATATCTCCCTCTGCACTAGGGGAAAAAAATAACCTATTGTGCTTGCAGACATTGTATTTGAATTTTGACATTACATTTAGGGAATGCTTTAATTATGTGAAAAAAATCTTCCAGCTTCTATACTATTCTCAATATTTAACAAGAGTCCACATTAAGAGTGCAGTATGTGATGAATGCATCAGAGAATCTTTTGTAAAACTATGAACATACCTATGCAATCTCGTTGCTTAAAATTAAGCCATTTGTTTTAGTTAGAGTGTGTCAGAAGATATTAAGAAACCACTACCACATTACTATTCTTAATCATATCTTGCCTTACTATTTCAGCACTGAGTTTTTCTACAAGTGGAAACAGAGCTATCTATCACCAAAAAATATATATGGATATGCGATCTTTCAGGAGAAGTTATGATGCTGATGGAATAGAAAAAAGTTAATTATTTCCCCTGGCAGTTACAACAGAGCCTTCAATAGTCCTCAGCTCTGGAATTCAAGGAAGCCATTACAGTTTGAAAATCCATTTTAAAATTAATTTCCTTCCAAATCAGATTACTTTTACATTCCAACAACCTCAGATTAACCCAGTAACACCATTTTGAGAAGCAAGAGCCAAGCTAGTATATTTACAGAAGATTTCTATTATTTATTATTTATACATATTAATATTATATTTACTTATGTGTTATCTTGGAGAAAACCTAACATTAGAAATGTCACAGAAAAAAATGGTTCCACATACTCTAAAAGATTTCAGTAACCTTAATTATGCTGTGTAGCCCATCTTATCAGTTTTAATTATTCATGTTACATTTTGCAGAATTCATATTTGAGAAGGTAGCAGGAATTTAAATTGGCTTTTGACACAAAATAATGTTTCTTTAAAATGTGAAACCATACTCAGACTATTGTTGTTCTGGAAAATACTGTTCAGAACAATTTTATTTTAGGAACACTGTGAGCAAAAGGGTTGTATATAGACTATTTGAGCAACCCTAGGAGAATGTATGAACATACTTCATAAATATCCATCATAAATATCCATCTACTTTCCTTCCCAATTCCTAAAAAAATGATGATTCACCCATTTTATCATCTAAGTGAGTTAGCATATTACCAGGCTTAAATATGCATTAATATTAACCAGTGGATAAGATTATTGGAAAGTTTGCTATCTAATCTTGAGTTTATAGCTATTCCTATCTATACAAATAGATAGGAATTTCTAATATTGAAATATTCCAGGATAAGCAACTGGCACCTCTAAAAACCTGTTCACATCCTTTTGAGTTGAGTTTCTACTTTTCAGGATGAAGTCCTTATGGAGATACCTCTTTTCCATAGACTGTAGAGGATCTTAGAGATCTTTAAATGTGTTCGAGCTCAAAACATTTTTGTATTTAACACTGATTAATGCAGAACATACTCTTTATCTAGAAACGTCTCATCTTAGTTGGCATTAGTGTACATGAAGTAATAGAACATTATATATATATACCTGACTTTATTAACTATACCATGTGTTCTTCTGCAGAGTGCAAAAGCTAGGCATATGTTAACTGTTGCAAGTCTGGAAATCAGAAAATTAATTCCTGGTTCTGCCAGTGATACTCAGGTCTTTGGGATTACATCTATAAAATGCAGAATACATCTTCATTATCTCAATCAGAGATAATTACCTGATCCATTTTGTTTTGTGAGCTGCTCATAAACTATGGTGATATGATCCACAGAAATATCTATGAGTAATATGATATTGCAGGAATATTTTAATGCCCTCTGTTTCACTACAGTTGAGAGAACTCATTTTCATAGCAAATTCTGTTTTGCTTAACATCTATAAAATGCCTCCTGGCCAAGTTGTCTGAAACTTGGATATTAATTTTCATCATTATGCATATGGGACAGTTCTGTATATATGTTTCTGTGCAATTTCATCGAAGAATGTTTTACATTTAACCATGCTGTATTTAAGAAAAATGTTTTATAGGCTACCTCTTTTAAAACACAATATTAGTGAAATAACTGGTTTTTTTTTTGTTTTTAATATAGATAGCATATTATTATATACTCAGAGCTGCCAATGGGAGAGATAAGCCCAAATTGTAAAAGAGTTAGATGGACTGTGAAAGACTCAGTATTTTTTCTTCGTCTTCACCCTACTTCCATCCTTCATTTTGGAGTGTTCCCTGTGGAGAGTATCTGAATATTGTGAATTAGCAGCTGCAGGGAGTCTGAAAGGAGTAGCTATTGAGATAGTTATAAAATAAAAAGCGAGATATCTCAGTGCAATTAGTCGTGTACTTCCTGTGCAGGATGAATAGGAACATACAGTGAGGCTTCTTTGCAACTGATCACCAAGTGCTGTGATGACATGACATGCTGTGTGTTTCAGATGCTTAGTACTATGTCACGTTAGTCTGAGCACTTTGCAAGGAATCAGATAAGGAGTTCACATTGCTGGTTACGTACAAAATTTGATTTGTTGCCTTCCCATTAGAATCTGTTTTTTTGGATGTTTTTATGAATATGACCATAGATCTAGAGCAAAATCTATGCATTTCTTGCATACTGACACTCCCAGGCCATTCTCAATGAATTCTGAGTGTGTGCCGGAAGCTACAGATGATAAAATTTTCCAGTTCAATCTCTTATTTTTAATGTTAAATGTTATCAATTTATTTCATTAATATTAAAAGAAGAAAATACTAAAAATTTAGCCCCGGTATTATTAAGCTATACTTTATAAATTTGAATCTTCAACTGAAAGCATAGTGAATTTCTTAATAGAAATTAGATTTTAAATATAAAACACTTTGTATATATGTACTTTTATCCTGCTTTGTGGAGCTCTGTTTTACAGCCTTCTGCACCTTCCTTTGAATCATTCTCACTGAAATTAGAACTGTCAGAGCAGCACCACACAGATTTTGATTTCACTCAAGAAGTTATTTCTAGTAGAACGGACGGACAACTTTTGAAATGCCATTTAGTCTATGCCTTCTGCTTTCTAAAATTCCCTTGATACTCTTGGTATGTATGTTGCATACATACAAACAGTAAGGCCTATATCTGTCCTGTTGCCCAGCAGATTACATTTATGGCATGAACTATGCTCATTTCAAATAAGTAACCTGTACAAAGTGCAGTTTACTACATAGTACTCAGAATTGGAAGCCAAGGATTCTGCATTATATTCTTGCTGATGACACTGAGCTGCTGGAGTAACCTCTCTGAGGTCACCTTTGTCTTCTGAGCCTAATGTCTGGTCTGTTAAATGGATATAAAACTTCTTTTATGATAGTTTTTCTTTTTAAAAATGCTCACAGCTGGCCTAAATATAAGTTAGTCCAACAATTAATTCCTTTGAAAGCATGGACCCTAAGTGTAAATATTAGAAAAGTATATGGATGGTTATCCATATCCCTCAATAAGCAGCATGAATTCAGCCAGGCGGCAAGTTGGAAAGTTCTGGACATCTGTATCTCTCTGCTTTGGTCATCTATCTGGCAGGGTCTGTGCAGCTGCAGTGCCTGCTTCCTCTGTGATCTAACCAAGAAAGAAAAGGTAATTGAAACTCTACTCCTCAGTCTGACATCAGTGACTGGCACCTGGTGCTGAATTCCTAGCTCACAGTGTGTGTTACATTCTTGCACATTGGCTGACTTCTTGATGTGCTCATATCTAAGAACTCTCTGTATACTTTCCATATGTTCTTTGTACCTCTTCGCATTATTGACAATAGCAATAATGCACTGTTCTTTTCTACAAGAAAGTGTTGTGAATGCTGCTATCTGAAGAGGTATTACTGAGCTAAAAAATGGAAGATAATATGAAGCATTAGATTTTTTGATACTCGGTTTTGCAATTCTTTGAAATTCTGCTGAAGAGATTTGTAATTTGTACAGCTGGGATGGTTGCCAATCATACTTTCCTCATCTATTATCTTATTCAAATTAATACTGGTAAGCTTGAAATATCATAAGTAGCTTTAGCCCTTCCGTAATCTACTTTCAGTAGGAGAAATGAAATATGGTCCATATGGTAACCTAGAAGATCTGTCTTGAATTATTTCTAAGCTAGAGATGAAATATATACCTGAGCTTTAGTTACATACCCGATCACAAATTATTTTCCTTTAAAATTAAAATCTCCTTTAAATACACTTTCTCTAAAGCCATCTGTTGATTTCCTAAATCCTATAGCCTGAGTCTTGTGCTGTATAAATCTCTCCTATGTTAACCTACAATAGAGTTTAAAATGGAGATGGCTGCCATGAAATGGACATGGAGAACTGCATGGTGACAGGAAGAGTGGACAGGATATAATACCTCTAGGGTCTACTTCTGACTAAAGAAAATAAGAGAAAAAGTACTTTGTTTATGGTTATTTCAGTGAGTTTTAGATCAGGTGTCTATTTGGTAAACTAGTCAATAAAGTGTATGAGATGAAGAATGGCTACACATGGGTAAAAATTATACTTCTCCTTTTTGTAAACCATATTAAAAATTTCATTATATAATTTATCATCCTGTTAATAAACAATATCACATACTCTGCATTTTTATTAATTGATGTCTTAAAATGGTAGGTAACTTCATAGACACAGATTTTTTGAAAGAAAATGATTTTTTTGAAAGAAATGATTTTGTAAAGAAAACTCACTGAAATCTCAAGAAGTCAAACTGATGTTTTAAACAATTTTGTTAATATATATATATATAATATATGTACGTGTCATGCTGTTCTGAATTAGACATTAAGAATATACATGCAGTAATCATAGTTTCAAATCCTCTTTATGATTACTGATCCATTTCTGCATTACACTGCTGAGGGACTACTGTAGCCTGACTACAGCAATAAAAAAGCACCACATCATTCATTAAGACTAATGTCGTGCATGTAAATTTTAAAATAATTTATCAGCAGTGTTGGGAGGAGTGAGGAGCTTCTAAATAAACCCCACAAAATTCCAGTGAAACTATGTACAATCTTCGGTGCTGTAAAGAAGGATTGAAACTGATTGTTAGAGACACTGTTTCTTAGTCGGTTCACTGCATTTCAGTGGCAATATAAAGTATGAAAATATTGGTCTTAAAACAAATCAAATATCTTCATATTCAGTACCTTGTTTATAGACTGCAAACAGTTGAAAATGCATTAAAAATACATTTAATTTAATTGTTTTGTTAAATCTGATGTATTTCCCAAAGATATCTGTACCTGTCACTAAGAGCTGTTGATGTGACTACTTTTATTACAGTATAGCAATAGCATTCCTTTTCTTGGCGTAGTATATGTGATTTAGATAGCATAATGGACTTCCACAGCCTTTGAGAAACACCATTATCTTTTTGCTGATTTTGTATTAAATAAGTACCAGCTTGTATTTGTGGGTTAATGTATGCATACCACTTGGAACTTACTTAGTGACATTATGTAATTCACAGATGTTTTATTATTCATAGTACTGTGCATTCATAGCTGTCTGTAGTCACTGTTGTACAAAACCTAATGAGGGAGAGTCTGTGTGTCTTTTGCTGGCCTTTTAGACTTGTCAAACTCTCATTCAGTCAATTCAAATCACAGCCAGTGGGATGCGATGCCCTTTTCTGTTTATTTTCCTACTTGACAGATGGAGTTGGAAGAAGTAAAAATATTTATTTCTCTTAATTTTTCTATGTTTCCGGTTTAAAAAGTATAAGGGAAAACTTCAGGAAAATAAGATCTTAAATTTCCAGTGTGTTTGAGTTCTGATGTAAATTTTGGCAAGAGATAAATGATGGCTAATATAGATATTAGACAAGGATTTCATGCACAATTTTTAGAGGTTAAATGAAATCACACTTTTATAAATAGAAATGAATCAAAAGAAGATGAGAAAGTACCTCTGTTTTTTTGGTTGTTTTGTTTTTGTTTTGCTTAAAATCAGATCAAAAATACTTTCTCCAACTGATTTACCATTTCATTTTTCTTTTTTTCATCATCTGATCAGCAGTACACCACTAGTTTGATGAAAGAGAAAGATGTTGTGGATTACAAATGACATTTTCTATTAATATAAAAAAAAAGTCTCCTAGTAATATAGTTCTACTGAAGAAATCGTCAAATGAGCTTTATTTCAGAATTCATTACCAATTTTTCCTGATTAAAAACTTGTTTAAATTTCTCATCAGTCATCCCTTTTCTCTGGATCTATTTCTTCCTTCCACTTTTCTGCATCGGTTTCTTACGCCAGCTTGGTTGAACTTTTTGGAATATATAACCATAAATTTTCTGATGTCTGTTTTTTCTTTAGTGATCATATTTGTCTTTTTATTTTTTTTGCATGTTACTTTAGCATTTTAATTATTGCCGTGAAATGTCATTGAGCATCAGGTGTAGCTGCTCACTTGAGCACTTAAATGCTCAGTGCTTTAGGTTTAACTTTCAGATTTTCTAAATACAGTGGCAGACTCTGGGAATTCCAGTTTTTTTCTTTGTTTTTGCCATTCTACATGGGGAAATATTTTTCTCTGGGAATGTCTATGGTCAAGATTTAATTCTTCTGTTCTTGTCTAAGTGTGTTGGCTGAAAGGAAGCTTTGTACATGCCTGTCATCCTTCCACCTGCCTTTGTGGAAAAGGAAGAGGCAGTCCCCTGTAGCCCATCCTGCCCCTGACTGTAATATGGATAATTCTTGCACATATAAAGCCTCAGACAATTCATATTGTTCTACCATCCTGTGCCGCACTAGTGATATCTTTACCTTTATAGAATCTGAGATTAGTATTAGAAAAACAGATATATTGAATAATGAATTTGGCAGACTCTTAAATGAGATGCTTTTCTACTATGTTTCTGAAATTGTGCTATTTATTTATTTAATATTGAAACATTCACTTTGATGTTCTGTTCATTTATATACCACTTCAGTAAATAAACATGTAAAGTCCTTTAGAGGAAATCATAAACTTCAGTCAAAATGCCCATGGGAGGCTGCTGACAAACCTAATAAACACAGAGACTAGCATTAAATCTGTGATATGCATGGAAAAGTTGAGATTTCTGTCATATTTAAGACAAGTTACTGTAAAAATGCCAGTGGAAAAGTGATTTTTTAATCTCCCACACCCAGTGAAATCCAATAAAGTTATATTTGCTCTGGAAAGCATCTTTCCTTTTGTGTTGATGTGTTGATGTTCTGGCTTCCTGTGACTGTATTAGGTGACAAGCTGCAGCCTTCACACTAGGTGAGGATGTAGTTTTTTATTCCCACCTGTTTCTTGCAGTTTTATTATCTTTAAAATATTATCAGTTAAGTGTCCGATAATGTGAATGTTGTAGGGTTCAAAATATCTTTGAAGTTCAGAGGTGATTGATGCTGAAAATACCTCGGGCATTCCTGATTGCTTAGTAACTAGGAGAGTAGTATAGCTGAAGGACATAGGGTGTCCTTGGAGCTTTTACTCTCAAACTTTCATGGAAGGCCAAGTTGCTAGTATTTCAACAGTTTGGCTTTCACAAAGTCCTAGAGAATATGAACAAAAAGGCTTCCTTTGGAGCCCCAGTGAGTGTCTGTTAGATCTGTTAGAGCAGAACTCCTGCTTGCAGAGAATGTGTTTCAATATAATGATGTGATCTGTTTTTCATTACTGGTTTGTGTGCATATGTGTGTGTAGATACGTAATATATGTTTGTGAGTATGTACACACATGCCTACATAGAAGCACAAAGATGAAGTGTAGGTGAGATTGTTACTTCAGATGGAGCTACACTGTCAAAGATCATGTTTTTCTAGAGAGGGCCATGACATGGCTGACCAGATTTTTCAAAGGGACAGGGGGAAACTGAAAAACAGGGTAGAAAAAATCCTTTATAGCAGGAAATCATTCTGAGGGTTTCCAGTAATGTACTGTATCTAGAATTCTGTATGCTCATCCTTAATATAGTAATTTTTGCACCACCAAGGGGAAGTCATGCCTGACGAACCTCATAGCCTTCTATGATGGAATGACTGGCTGGCTGGATGAAGGGAGAGCCGTGGATGTTGTCTACCTTGACTTCAGCAAGGCTTTCGACACCGTCTC
>JAUBOD010000924.1:5594741-5605109 GCA_032353885.1 Nothura maculosa
GTCTCCTTCTCTGGAGGTCTTCAAAACCCGCCTGGATGCCGCCCTGTGCCATCTGCTCTAGGTGTGCCCGCTGGAGCGGGAAGTTTGGACTAGATGATCTCTAGAGGTCCCTTCCAACCTTATAGATTCTGTGATTCTGTGATTCTGTGAATTTGTATAAAAGCATTGATATTTACCTTCTTATTACTTGGTAAGCAGGGCATTATGATTTGACCCATTCTATTATTGCATTACCTTTTTATGATGTTCAATATAGTTTTGAAGTTTTGTATTGTTTAATTTTTTTTCTATCATATTGAAGTTTTACATAAAAGAAACCTGGGGTTTGGAATTGACGCTAAATTGTACTTGGCATGATATGAAATAAGACATGTCAATGTCTTGTTCCATCTGTGAGCAGTGTGTCTGTCTTCTCTGACTCAGTTACATTGTTGATGCTGTCATGATGAGTCACAAAAATGCAGAATGGAGGCTGTTTAAAAGGGATTCTGGCCTGTCTGCAATGATGTGCGTACGTACACAGGTGAACTTCCAATATGAACCACAAGCTGTCTTTTAAAAAATGTAAAGCTATCATTATCTGTTAGAAAACTGAAATCTTTATCAGCTAAATATGTCAAGCTGCTCCCTTTGCATTAGCATTAACACACATTCCAGGGTAGTAGATGACCTTTTCTTTGTATTAATAATATGTTTCAGAGAATTCCCAGGGAAAAAAAAATATGCATTAATACATTTCTATATTAATAATTTTTTGTTATTCAACTTTCTTAGGGACATAAATAGTCACTGAATTTACCAGTAATTACCAGAAAACATTACCCAGGTGCTTTTGTTTTCTGTATCTTTTTTATTCATTCGCATGTTTGTTTTTTGGTTGGTTTTAATTAAAACAAGTTGTGCTAGTTGTATTTCTGCACATGCAGAAAATATCCCAGTCTTCTGTGATAAGTCTGAAGACCTGAAACTTCCATATCTAAATTTGAGGATGAGCATGAAATATTTCATTAAGTTGTATTATAACTAGGAATTATTTCAAAGGAGTCTGTTCTTTGAGGGGTGTGATACTGCCTAACCATTTAATTCACTCTGTCTCACGACTTGGCAGAAATATGAATGGACATTGGTATTCTGGCTCAGACAAAATTATGGCATCTTAACCCCGTGCAAGACCCTGAGAAAATTTCTGGTCGTGTAGATTATCACATTGCCAACCACTGGAGTAAGAGTGAAGTTAGATTTTGTCCTGTGTTCTTTGCCAGCGTGGTAGCAGATTCAAAGGCTTAGGTGTAATGAATGAAATTGAGCAAGAATATATATTCTACACACCTAGAGAAAAAAAAATGCTTAGGGCAACCTAATTTTGATTTGGCTTTATGTAAAATAAAATGTTAAAAGCAGAAGTTCATTTCTCACTATGTCTTTCTATAGTAGGCATAAAGTCAAAACTGGAGGGTTTTCTTTTTCTTCATTCATGAAGATCCACTATTGGAGACAGCTTTAGATATTTCTATTTAGGATTTACCTTTTCTTACATGTAGAGAAGCCTCCAAGGGGAGAATACAAAGAAGATGAATGAGACAGCTAATATCTTGAAACAGGGCTGCTTGCTTTAATTCCGAAGGTGGAAAAAAAATACAAATAATGAACAAAAGTCAAAGCTTAGTCCTCTTAGAAGGGACATTTCAGGCTGTATATAAATAGAATGCAATATTCAAGCCTGAATCTAACATAAAATAGTAATACATCTTAAACTAAGGATGCTGCAAGAAATTTAGCTGATTTGAAATAAAAAAAAAGCCCTGAAACTCTTAACACGGCACTTCCAAGCCTTAGAAAGGACGTTGGAAAAGCCCTCTCCTCTGGCAAAAACAATCACAACAAAATGAGAAATACTTAAAAGCTGAGTTTATTAAAGCATTACAGTTCTTTTGAAGTTTAGAATATAAGTTTTATATCTCATTTCAGAAACTTGGTACTGTTTGATTTTTATACAGCCCCTTTTTAATATGCATTAAATTAAAAATATAAGATAACAGATGCCCTGAAGTGAGCAAAAAAAATAGAATTCTCTTGAGCTCTACTGTAAGTTACACAAGGGCAGCTTGCTTATGCTGTGTTGTTGACAAATAAAAATAATGTTTGAGTAGAATGACAGGAGATTCCTGAGTTTAGGTACTGTTTACTTATTCTGGTATAGAAACAAAAGTTTTATGCAGGTTGATTTATGTAAGCTTTCTGTCACAGCATGTTTAGGGAGACACAGTCTTGTATATAGAGACTGCATAGCTAATAACCGCCTCATACCAAGTATTTTCATGTCCTCACTTGGCTGGGGATAGAAATATCACTGCCAAGGCAACTGATCTTTGATCTCTTCATCTTTATACTTCTGAAGTGTGCCTGGTCCCTGATCCTTACTTTGTCCTTCATCAGAAGATGAAATATGAGAAGCATCCATCTTCTCTGAAGAAATTAAGGAAATAAAGTTGCCTTTCTTCTTTTATTTAGCCTCAAAGGGTTATCTTTGCATTTAAAAACACTTTTTAAGTCACTAATCGCTCCTAGACAAGTGGTCCTCACTTCTGTCTACTCTCAGACATATTTTGCCCTGTGGTAGTAGGGAGTTTTCTCTGCTGAATTTTGCTATTTCTGCCAGATCAAGCTGCTGCTTTGAGAATGTCAGTGAGATTCTCTAACCTAAGCAAAGTTCTGTTAATTTACTAGGATTGAATTCTGGTTTGTTTCTTTTATATATATTTATTTTTTTTCTGATCATACTGTTATGTTACTGTCTGGGCCGTACTGTCCCATGGAATTAGTGGGAATTTCACCTTTCTCAGTGTAAGAAGGCTATGGGCTGCTTTTTTTACTTCTTGATCTTTTGTTTTCTTTGATATACTTTTTTGATGTTTCTTTACTGTATCTTGTTAGAATGTAGAGACAAGGCCATAGTCTGTGTACGAGGAACAGTAGAGTCTCCCTATCAGCAGAATGATTGGCCCATCTTTGTAAGTGACCTAAGAATGTTTGTTTTTCATGTTTCTTCAAAATGGTTAGTGCACTTTTAGGTGTTTAGAAATTAATTCCTGTGAATTTTTTGTTTGTTCTGCAATAAAAACCAAAATAAGGCATTTCTGTTGTTTGTTTGTTTTTGAAGATTGCCAGCTGAAAGTTTTCATGAAGGAACCACAAAGTTTAATTTAAAAATATTATCATGCTTATGGAGAAGATAGTTGGTCAAAATGAGAGAGGCATGCAGTAATAAAAGTACATGCTTTAAAAATAGTATTACTAATAGGATAGTTCTCAAGTTTATCAGAGGAATAAATATGGGAAAAAAACCCAGTAAGGGACTGTGACTTAAACTTTTGATTGAGTTTTCTTTCTTCCATCTTTCATGCTTTTTGGGGAGGTCATGCAGCCCAGCAAACCTAAATAAATTCTTCCTCTAGGACATTCAATGCAATGCATAAAACATGAAGAGATGAAGCCCTTTCAGCATGAACTCCAATGAATATAGGAAGGCAGCAGAAAGGAACCAAGCAGGGTTTGGTTTACATTACTCAGTGTAAGAGGAGAAACATTCACAGATGCAAATTCTTCTAGTTTTTTAAACTTAATTCTATTAATGTTTGTCATATTTGCCTGTGATTTCCACTCACAAGAAAGAGACAAAGCAGCTGTTCTATTTTTTATAAATCATTTACCTTTTAAGTTTCAAAAGCATTGATGTTTGTGGGTTAGTAAAAAAAAAAAAGAAGTGTTTTAAAAGAAATGATAAGCAGAACATTTTCATAGTTCTTGCGATGAAACATTTCATGTTCATAGTCTACCTGACAGCTCTGGCAACATTATAAATCTTTCTCACCTTCTCATCCCAATTTAGCTATACTTGCATGAGGATATTTGTTAAGGGCATCTTAAGCATAAAGAAAACAAAAGATGCTAAGCTATAAAACAAATATGACAGCGAGCATTTTAAAATTTTGAATTTGCAAAGAGTTTATATTGTATACCAAAGAGTATTTCCTCTGTGCCTCTCTGATGTTCAAGAAAGTCACCTCTGACTTTTTTTGAATGCCAGCATTGTTCTGTTTTGTTTCACTAGCCTTATTCTCTAGAAAGCTGCATGGTAGTACCCTTGAATAAATAAGAAATGCAAAGTATCGTCCATTTTGCATATATGAGCTGTCAAAGTGTTTGGCAATGGGATCTGTATACTAGGGCAGTGATGCAGAAGAATCTCTGTCTCATCATTTTCTTTCTAGAGCATCAGGGAAACCATTCAAGAAATAGCATGCAGCCCTCAGCAGCCAGGAATAGACAGCTCTTAAGTCACCCTTTCTTTGCATTTAACAGGAGAGGTAATGATTAGCCTGCAAGGATGCTTGCATTACCCCTACATTCACCCTTAGTGGCTTAATATTGGGCTTTAAAGAATAGGAAGGCTTCTGGGAAGTAGGAGGCAAAGGAGTCTTAAAATAGATGCAAGAGGAACAAAATGAAATTGAGAACTTGAAGAAAAGAAAGAGGTTTCTCCCCCTCCCACTTACCATCAGGAGACAAAAACAACTGCATAAATAAATAAATAAGTAAATAAACTTGTGTAATGGAAGTATGGGACCAAAATGGAGGAAGTGGTTTCTGATTCCTTATATAGTCTTTAAATACCCTTGCAAATAAAAATAGAAAATGCTAAAAAAAAGAAAATCTCATTAATACCTAAATTGGTAGTGAAATGGAGCAACCACAATCCCACTCTCATCTCACAATATGTTCCTCTTGCAGAGTTTAGGGTTATTGCTTGCTATTCAGCCTTTCTTTTCTATGGATATTAAAGTCCATCCATTTTGAAATTACAGAATAAGAGAAAGACATTAAGCAGCCTTTGTGGTCAGAGAGTCAACAGAGAAGTTTCAACTGGGCTCTTCTACCGTGATGCAGGTGTAAGCAAAGGAGCAGAAAGCTGGTTCAAAGGGTCTATTGCTCCTGGGCCAAAGGAAGTAGTGCATTTGGTTTTGCTTCTCCATAGCCCACAGAAACTCTTCTGTATTTGCACACCTCATAATTAGGGCTTCATGTGTCTGCAGGCAGGGTACACAGCCAGGGAGCAGCCTTTATGCACAGCATGCTACCCTAGCAACCTGATAGATTTCCAGCAGAAATCTGTGTGGGAGTTAATACTGATCTTTGGAGAGTTAACCCTTTTTTGGAGAGTGAAGCATGCACAGCTGCTGTGGGCCAGTCAGCAGGGCATGGCTTCTGATGTTCATGGGAAAAGAACTTTGTCAGTGTATGTTCATATCCTGCTTATTTACCTGGTTCGTTCTTTCCTTTTCCCCCAAATCCTCTGTATGTGCAAAGTAATATGTCATGACCTGCAAGAATTTACAGTCACATACTGTGCAATTGACCTTTCTTAGATCTGCTGCTTGTTTCTCATCTAAGTGTGATATGAGCTTTGAGTGGGTATTTTTCACACTTACGCAAGCTTAGCCTTTTTAAAAACAAATTTCCTGTTTGCCATTTTAATGCTTAAAAAAACTCTGAAGAACTCTTCTGAATATTTTGCCTTAAAACATCACATTATGAACTGTGGACATCCAGGATCAGACTTAACAACACAGGCACTCAAGTAGCAGTGGTGAGATAGACTCTGCCAGTCCTAATAAGAGCCCTAAGACTTATCTGAGAAACAGTAAATGAATGTAGGAGGGAGGAAAGAATGGATGAACGAAGAAGAGGAATTTGTGTGTCTCACTGACAACAGACTCCCACAGTAATAGCTGTTAAGGACCAGAATGCTCTGGTTTCTTGCCCTTACCCTCTTGTCACAGCTAGAAGTTAAAAACTGCTACAGAGTGAATAGTATGTATATGTCTTCTAGTTGTGTAAATCCTCATTTAGTATTTTAAAGATATAGAGAAGAATACCTGTTCTGTGGGTGCACAGAGCTTGGGAGATTGCTTACTGGTCAAGTTTAATTGAATAGGCCTAGGAAGGACACAGATTTCTCTATTTCTCAGATCTGTTCTCAGATTTCTTCCTCACAGGCTGTGAGGATTTTCTGCACCTTCTATAATTTATTATGAACCACTAGAAGAAGAATTCAGGTACACGATTTTTGCTGCTTTCACTTCCCAAAGAGAAGCATGACTACATTGCATTCTCCCCAATTGCCCGATAAATCAACAGCGAGAAGATAGGTTTCACAGAAGGCCTTATGTTGAGATACACAATCTCAACATAAGATTGTGTATAGATCTATAAAAACCTTGAATATCCTTAAAAATCCTTTTTGGTATAATGAGGAAGACTTTAATTAAGATATCTGAGCACAAAACTTTCAGAGTCACATACAGTGAGCAGTTCAGTTAAAACACTAGCTTTTATACCTATTTGCACTGAAATTAATTTATCAGCAATCAAAATTGAAAGCATCTCACTGAAATTTTCATCTTTCTTTTTTGTTAGCAGCTGGACTTCTGAGTCTAGTTGGAGCCCCTGAATTCTTTTCTTAGTTTTACCAATGTAATCTAAAGGACAGTTCTTAAAGCTATTTGGTCTGTGCCCTATGTTATTTTCACTGAAAAGGTTTGAAATGCTTTGGACACAAATTTTGGATATAGTTCCAAAAACTTTCTTGATAGTAATTGGCTTCCTAGCACTAATTTGAAGTAAAAATAATAAGGGAGAATAGTAGCATATGACTGGGGTAAGAGGAAGCAGACTCCTTGATGAGGACTATGTGCATATCTTTCTCGAACGGATGAGTTACACAGCACTTTTCCTCATAGAAGAATTGCACATAATTGAGGTGTAAAGGACTACTCATTTTGGCCAAACACAAAATGAAAAAGAGGATAAGGAGTTACAATGATGCACTTCCCTGGTGCAGTAGGGAATCCCTGGTGTATTACGTACACTAAAATCTTAGGCACATTATATCTATTGCTTTCTCAGGAAAGGTATACCTCTTAGCAGAGAATGCTATAAGCAACACAATACAATTTCAATTCTTTTATTTTATATCAACCATTATTTTATTTTACCAAGGCAGAGTTGTTAGATTGGTTTGAAATATTACAATTCACTTTACAGATAAATGTCTTTCTCTATTACCTGTTCTCTATCAGTCTTCTGACTTACCTTCCTGAAGTTTTATATTGCTATCCTTCAATATACTGCTATGCATTAGGTTGACTTCTGTATAAAACAGTAGCTTTACTGAATTCCTCACTAAAAATAAAGGAACAAGGAACATTCCTATAGGAAATCAAGAATGAAGGCTTTGCAATGTTTTCTAAGGTGCCCATTGCTGTTTTGACCAGTTCTTGCCCCTTAAAAACAAAACATTAACTTGAGTAATTATTAATCTCAGTCATGAGGAAGTTTATTGGACAGCCGGATGTAGAAGATACAATTACTCTTTTTTCACTGTATCACTACATATATCTTTACTAAAGTTAATTTTCCTGCTTAAAAAATAAGTTGGATTTTCAGCAGTAGAAAGTGGATGGTTTTTTTTTTTCTGGACAGAATAGCTATATTTTTATTTATTATAGGTTTTATGCCTTCTTCTTCTGTAGTAATGTATTTTTTTCTGTTTGTATCATTAAATTTGTCTGTATCACAGTTCAATACTTGACTGAATTTAATATCTACATCCTTCTCTAGTAACCTTCTGTCAACTTTTGCATTGACTCAGTCTTTTTCCAATAAACATATCAAAGAAAAAAATGTCTCTGTTTGGCAAGAGGGTCTACTCCTCCATCAACCTTTCTCATTGAGCATTCGTGCTTATATAGAACAAGAATATTGGTGTTCTCACTGACCCTTAACTTAATTATTCTTCATGTATTACTTCTGTCAGGATAGCCACCTTTTCACCCAAGCTGCTCCATTTCTCATATATGCCTTTAGGATTGAGTCCTCTTTTCCTGTGCTATGCCTTAAGAAATTGGTTTCTGAGATCAGCCTTTGTCAAAAGTTGCTTCCCACTTTTCACTAACACCAGCAACTATCACTATGGCAATGGCAGCCTGATCCTTGTACTTTTCCACTGACTCCTGTTCATATTCCAAACATTTTAAAAGCTCTTCATACAATCAATTCATTTGTCTTCATCTGCGTTGCTTCTCATCTTGTTCCTCAAACACCTGTCCATCCTTCCTACGGTGTCATCCCTGCTGGCGTGAAAATATGTTCCTCTTCATACTTGTATGAAACAGCCTTCCTGCATTTCTCTTTCTGGTCTTAATTGCCTTTGCAAACTTAATTAGAAGGCCTACATAAAAAAAAAAGTCATTGGTCTTCATTTACCAGTGAACATTTGTAAATTTACATTTGCCTTCTGTGTCTTATGTTATATACATTTCTGTTGCTTTACTCTTATACTCTACGTATATATATATATACTTTAAATGACTCAGGAAATACATATGATACAAATTGGGTTGCTGTTGTTTTGACACCGTCTCTGTATCCTGGGCTAGCTGGTCCGATTATAAAAGTGTATAATAAGTGCATATAACACTATGACTCTGCTCTGGGTGGATGCAGAGGAATTTTGCATAATACAGCAAGTGCCATCTTCTGACAAGAGTTTCTCCACCCTGACAGCAATGCCGCATGCCTTTTTGCATTTGTTCCTCTCTCTACAAACTTACATTTCAGATGTCAATATTGAGAGAGAAGAAGAAAGAAAGGCACAGAGCTTGAGAGCACTTTAGGGCAGTGGGTAGGTGGCCAGAACATTGCAGCCACCTAACAGGAATATGAAATTATCAAATTACAGTGTATATGCTGACAGCTCTTTTATGACAGCAAGTCAGTGGGGAAGGGTTTGAGAGCACTATTTCAGACAGAGGTAAAGTGACTGAGCTGGAGCATAAACTGAGTATATGTCCTTAGGACTGAGTAAATATGGAGAAGACTCTCACTGGACTTTTTACTTATGTTCAATATTTCAGAAGAGGCAGAAGCAAAAATACGATAGCATGTAGGGATTTAGAATAATATCCTACTTTATGTATAGTGGGATTGCATGGGAAGAAGACGAACATACAGAATACGTCTACTTTGTAATTACAGTTGTAGTCTGCTAATAGAATTATAACCATAGATATATGATGATCAGGAAACTCTTTAGTAGCTTGTGGACAAACATTTGCAGCAAACTTGTCAGATGCTGGATCAGACTTGTTTTCTGCACAGTTAGGCTGGAGTGTTACATGACTATTGCAGAGACTTTCCCTCAGTTCTGTCATCCCTCTTCTTGCCCATGCTTACTTCAGTTCAAATGAGGAATTTCATGTCTCATTTTACCTAGAATGGAGTGCAGAGTATCCCTGTTGTAAGACATTTGACGTGTTTCATACAATCTGTATTATGAAACAATGTATTGTGAATTGCAGTGATCACCCTGTTGTGGATCTTTCAATTGATGACATTTTTCCCTGTTGTTAGCTAGTCTGACAGCTCTTGCCTCAAATCAAAATTTGTTCTGCTACTGAATAATGACACTGTGCAGTCCTTTGAATGTGTGGCTGCCTTAGAACCAAGGTAATCCTTTCTGTGACAGGTTACATAAATGCATTTGGCTTATGCAGCTTTTTTTTTTTTTTTTCCCAGAAAGTATTACTGTTTTGAAAGTAAGAAAATTTTGTAAATAACTCTGACATTCTGGACAATGTTTCCAATTGCATTCCAAAGTCAGTTGCCATCTCAGTTATTTTTAAGCATATAGGGCTTATTGCCAGATATTACTTTGTGTCCTCTACATCATCAATATCAAAGGCATTGCTTTTCCATATATTGTGAGATTTTCAGAATATGAAGTGACCGTGTAAAGCATTATGTTTCATAAGACAGGATACTTTCATGATGCTCTTAAGTGTTATATAACATTTTAAGAATGTATTTTAATTAATAGTATTTTAATACTATTTAATTTAGCAAAGTTTATATTTAATAGTATATTATAAAGTATTTAATAAAGCATTATAAAATAGCTTAAATTATTGTACAGCTCTATACATATGATAAGGCTTTTATATATCTTTAAGTCTTGTAAATATGCCATGTAAATATGTTATGGCTGTAGATGTAGGTACTCGTTAAAGCTTTGGTTGGCGTGAGGATGAAAGGCAGAATCTCTCTTTAACAGACCATAAAGAGAAAGGATATAGGCAGCTGTCTTTAGATATTGCAGTCTTAAGTAAGTTTAAGCAGGCATTTAGCTACAAATAGGGAGGAACAGGCCCATAACATAGATCGTGTCTTTAAGTGACAGAGGAACTAAAGGGCAAGAGGAAGACCTGCCACTGGTTGAGAAGGGTTGGGTTAGGGATCACTTAGGCAAGC
>JAUBOD010000924.1:5607948-5624467 GCA_032353885.1 Nothura maculosa
AGGGCACACTGCTGTCTCATGGTCATCTTGTCATCCACCATGACACCCAGGTCCCTGTCTGTGGGGCTGCTCTCCAGCAGGTCAACCCTCAGTCTGTACTGGTGTCCAGGGTTATTCCTCCCCAAGTGCAGGACCTTGCACTTGCCCTTGTTGAATTTCATTAGATTACAAATTCATATACACATTTTTAAAGCATTTTAATAACCTGCATTCAAATCCATGTTAATTACCTAATCAGGGTGGTTCTTACACTCAATACATTCAAACTGAATGAACTCATCTTGACAGTATAACTGAAGTATCGACCAGGCCGTAATAATCATAGGCACATTACAGGCGAGAGCCTTGTGGAAGATGAATGTATGTCTGGACAATTACACTAAGAAATGAAGAGATCATAGTAAAGCATTCCACTAATTATGACTACAAGAATATATGGATTAGAAAAGTAGAACAGCCAAAACACTGCAGGACTAAATATGCGTTTGAATATATACTAGGCTAGTTTCCTAGCAGTTTTTCTTTTCCAACTCTCCTGTGGAAATTTTACAATAGATATTCTATACGTTCAACAAATGAAGACCTTCTTGAAAAATGCATTAAACTAAAATGGGCATTTATTTTTGTATTATTTTCATGGTACATATATATAGTCTTCCATGCTGTTTGAATAATCTAGATAGCTTTGGGTAATGACAGGAAGTTCCTAAAATGTCTATTTGCTTTATTATATATAAAATAAAGGTGTATTTGAATAGAAAGTAATAAATTATGACTCTAACAAAGTTCCAGAACTGAATGTTTTGTCTGGTAAGCTCAATTAAAGGTTAGATTTTGATAGGGAGTATAACAAAAAATGTTTTATTAATGGTAAATATCTCAGTATTTCTTTTTTACCATATAAGACTCTTTCTCATATATGCTACAAAAGCAAATAAATATTTAAAGCTTGGCTGGAAAAGTTGCAATGAACCTTAAATTATAGCAGCACTTCAGTTGCAATTGAAAATCAGTTTTATTTAGAAAGCTAACTTATTAGCAATGCTAATATAGAGAATTATTTTATTGGAGGCAAGAAATATGATTGAAGTATCTTCTTGTAAAGCTAGTCTTGAATACAAAGGAATATTTTTTGCTATCACTTTCAGTACTTTGTTTGACATATTTAAATTGTTTGACATATTTAAAATTTCTATATTTTTAGAGTACCTTATCACTAAAACTTCCATAGATGTAAATCAATTCTGGAATTGAGGAGACTTCCAATATTCTGTAAAATTAAACATTTCCATAATTTGCTTGGAATTTGGAAACAAAAACTATGTACAATAAAACTATAAACTATTTCAAAAATATTGTTTTTACTGGTAATGAAACCAGTAATAATCATAATCATATGATAGTCAAATACTAGACAGCTAAATCCTGAACTTGGTTTCACATAGCAAACATTGACTTTGAAATCTTGTGAATATGTTTATGTGGGGAAGCATAATTTCAAAGAATACTCTGTTTCATTAGAAGATTTTGCCACAGTTATTACTGATTTCCAGGGAGTGATATGCCAACTGTATTTGTCAGGATATTAATTCAGTGGTATGTATTTGGAATTCTCTTGCCTTGGTGATGATGATGGGATGGAGGAAATGATTAATTAAGTGCTCATGTTTTGTGATTATATAAGAGTTTCACATTTTTAAGGAGAAATTTAGATAGACATAGTAAAGATAGAATTCTGTGCCTTTTTTAATAAGGACAAATTAAATGATTCATCTGCCAATTGCATGTCCCCAAGGTAAGTGAACGAGGAAGTTATGTTCTATGTATAATTAGGTTCAATGTTAGTTACAAAGTCTTTTCTAATTGTTAAAATATAACAAAATTGTCTGATTGCATTATTTGAAAAATTCTTTACAAGAATCCTGATAATTTGCATTTCAACTTCACTCCTCAGTGCTCTTCTATCAGAGAGTTTCTCTATCAGAGATTTCCTCCTGTCTTTCGTCACTATGTAGCTCACTCCCCATGAGCATCTATGCTGTATTGTGCAACCAGAAGGAAGCCTAATATAATTTCTTCAGAAGGACAGATACAGGTTATTGTGTAGGATTTTTTGACGCTAGGATTCCACTGTACAGTTTTAAAGATGAGCACACCCTACTGTGGGCTGCTGTGATGTTACTGCTTGCCTCATTCTTTGCAGATACAGTAAAATAGAAGTATTCAGTGGCAAGGGCATATAAAAACATATATATGCACATAAGGAGGAGCTAATTATGCTATATCTATGTTTTATTAATTCCAAAGTCATTTTCAAAGTCAGAGTGAGTTCTTATTTCTTCATTTTACTTCACAGAATGGAGATCCACACCTCCTTTAATACCTTAACCACATATTTGAGAGTTAATCCCTTATCCCTACCTCTTTTCCTCTTATCCCTACCTCCCCACCACCCCACAAAACATGGTGGTAACTGTTTTTGAGTGAAGTGACCCACATCTCTACACACACAATTCTGATTATGAAGGCTACCATGACTATATTGATATTGACAGACAATCATAGGTTTTTAAGCTACATTAAACAAGTTAACTTTGAATGAATCATCTAGAATACAGTGAGAACAGAACAGTAAGCATACAGTGTACAGCAATGTGTTTATTATAACTACTTCTTTTTTTCTTTGGTAGCACTCCAACAACTGGAAGATAAGTATTCTGATAGAATAGAGAGCTCACTTTTAGTTTTATTATATAATGTGACAAGGACTGAGGGTAACTATTTCCAACTAACTCAATTAAGAGTTGAAATTGTACTTGTAAAGCCATTTCATAATGGTGAGAGAAAACCTCATGACATTTGTTCTTTTGGTCTTTGCTCTGATATGCTTTTGTTCTTTCATGTACATACTGAGGTAAGCAGCTGTTGTCCTCAACTCTTCAGCAGCTGTGATTGAAACATTATTTTACAGGAAAGCAGGAGGAAGTCTCTTGCCATGAAATGAGAAGTGAAGTTCGTACATTTTAACTGTCTTGAGGGACTATTTTCCATTCTCTCTCATCTGTCCGATTGTAGCAACCATTTAATGTTAAAGCAATACAACACAGTATGACAACCGTAAAGTCTTAACAACAGGCTTTATTGTGCTAAACCTTCTATAGGAGAAAGTCCATAGAAGCCTTCTAAGCCTTCAAAGTTGAGAAATGAAGATGATGGCCAGGCCTTACCCATGCTTGAGATTTTCATGGAGGCTGCATACTGTTTTTTATATAGACTTTATATTAATTAATTAATGTGATATTTTATCCAATACAGTTCTATTGAAATAAGCATTAGTATGCATCTAGTTATATCAACTTGCTGGAGCTTCAGTGACTTACAGTAACTTACAACTAAGTGACTTACCACTAAGGATATAATTCCTTTTCTTACAGCTCTATTGCTGTAGTCTCTAACACTAGTAGTCACAGCCATGCTTAGGCTTGATTTTAAACAAGTAGATATTGTTGATCTAGCTTTTGTGTGTAAACAATACTAGAGTCTTACAAGAAACAGAATATTAATCTGTAACTCTATCATAGCACTTCTCTGCCAGAGCACTCAGTGAAGATGCACCTCAGAACTTCCTGTTGGGCAAATTCAGCATCCTCAGAAAGAGTGCAGTTATACTTCCTGCAGCACATTAGACATTTTCCTGGGCTCTGATAGTGCTATATAATTTTTTACTCCTCACTAGCTAGATACAAAAGCAGAACCAAAATGGAGGCCTATATGTTCAGTTTCTTGGAGACTAGTTTGAAATGATGCTAATATACTTCAGCCTGTTTCAATACATCCAGGGCTTAATAATGACAAATCTTATTTTAATTTCAGGGCTTAATAATATGACAAGTCTTATTTTAATTAACAAATAATAATAATTGTGACAAATTTGTTAAGAAAAGAAGGAATACAGGATTTCTCCTGTGGTGATGCATGCATTAATATAGCTTATATAATCATGTTACCTTCTAAATAACCTGGATGGATTTATGACCTATTTCCTAAATAATCTTGTGGCCTGGAAAACATAACAGAACAAACTTATCAGTGCATGGAGTTATTTTTACATTTGCCTGTCTTCAGATAAACTACGTATGTGTACAGAAAGTCAGAGCAATACTTCAGTGCCAGCTAAATTTTAAATGTCTTCCTGTAGGACTTGCTCCGACTCCTGACAGAGTGTTTAAGCTCATTTCCTGCACACAGCTACTGGTGTTGCAAAAGTGGCAGTAAATTGTGAGAGATGTTCTTCTAGTCTGACAGTATTAGGAGAATGGCAAGATCTCATCAATAGTCTCGCTGCAATCTGCATGCAAAAAAAGGACAAAAAGAAGCAGATGGCAAGTTCTCCTTCCTTCTTCCTTTGTAGGTGCAAACCATAATACCAGAGCAATGATACCTTAATGGTACCTATTTGGGCAGATGGCAGAAACAATATCTAGCCAGTATATATGATAGAGTTAGAATGGAAGTACATCCAGTTAGGAGAATATTTGATGTGGTAATAATGGAGAATCTATCTTTCTAATGCTTTCTGGCATCTGTATTTTCTCCTTAGCCAGCTAAAACTGGAAAATAGTGTGTAATCTTACCTTCTGTCTGCAGTGCTGGGTCAGAACCTCACCCAAAAAAATCACAGAGAAGATCAGTCACTGTCAGAATTAATGAAACTATTAGTAATACTCTTTCACAAGAGTTTAATAAACCTTTGTTGCAATAAAAAATCTTCAGTGAGAAACTTCAAAGAAAGATATATATACTGTGTCTGTTAATTAATGTGGTATTTCAATCCCATTTAAAATGAAAAGTATCTGCTATAATATGACTTAGGAGATTTAAGAACAAAATAGGAATGAGATTTTGGTACAACATAGACATTCTGTGAATGATATTGCAAAATAAAGTTATCATATAGAAATATGTGCATAATATTCTACATAACATTATTCTTGTGTGCTCCTCTCTTTATCCAAGCAAATAACAAAACATACAGAAAAGGGCATTTTCAGCATCAGTGTTTCTGTGAGATCACTGTTCACATGAGTAGCCCATTGACTTAAAAGGTCTGTTCACATAAAAAAAGATCTCTAACGTGACCATGGCTTGCAAGGTTGGCCCCAACTTTTAAAAGAGAGCTTTATAGCTGCATAAATCCTGAACTAAAGGAATTATATGTTGTTTCTTACTACACAAGCCTTTCATTTCAGTGATTCAGTAATCTGAGCTAGGTTGGAACTAATTACTTGAGGCTTAGGAAATGTGTAAGGGGTGAAGAATGCTCATGGTCATGAATGACTGAGCTCTTAGAAAATGTGCTTAACTGTCCTCTTCTTTATGAATGGGATTCATGTGCAATTATTGTTTCCTAATATAATTAATTTTCATGACAAATGATATAAATTAATGTATAGTGAATAATGTGTAATGGCATATTTCAAATAGCTTTTTTTGAGCTGTCCTATTTCAAATAGCTTTTTTGAGCTGTCCTGTGATATTCAACTTGTTTTAAGTAGCAAATTATAAAACCAATATATTGATAAATGCAAAAATAACTTTGATGAAAAATTTCTTAAACTATCAATTTGCAGTAAGTTTTTGCCTTTAGAAATGGCACTGTAAATCTTGCCTTGCACAAGACTCACTGTTACAGATCTAACTCAGCAAATTAATATTGTTACTCTGAAAGTCAACATCAATAGGAGCCAATAGAAAGAGTCCATAGATTTAGTAGTCTTTGCACTACATACTTGCTTCAGTAACAGTCCTGTCTAATTAAACCCTTTGGTAGTAAAACAAAGATCCCATTAGCAGCATTTCAATTCAAAGAGTACGAAGTTAGATATTTACTATTGTGTCTGGCATTTGTCAGTGTCTTTTTTCTTAAGCAGTGACTCAGCTTAGAAACTAGCTTACAATAACAAGAACACAAGTGACGGAGAGGAACCACACACAATGAATATTTTTCTCATGAAAGTAACAAGCAAGTAAACGTAGTTTGTGGTCTGTGAAAAATTAAGAATAGCAGCTCTCACTGAAAAACAATGTGAGCAAAAGGTCCACTGAAATTTTGCTTTCTTTCCCAGTAGATTCTTTAGATTATGTTGTGCCTAAAATGCCAGTGCACGCCTTTTGTTATTACTTAAAAAATGTATTTATGATATTCACCTGATTTCCACATATCTGGAATGTAGTGGTGAGATTTTGGTGAACAGGATGTAAAAATAGCAAGGCTGTATCAGATAGAGAAAGGTCTTTATATCTGTGTTATAATATTACCAGCTAGTGTGCTTCTTAACATAAAACAAGCATTGTATTGAAGTTTCATAGTCTCAGTGGTCCTGGACGCACTCCCATTTTTAGAAGGAGACAAGCTGACCAACACTTTGCTAGGGGTAACAGAAGCCTTTAATCAGAGTCTGCAAAATTAATCCTGTGTGAAAGCATCTGGATGCTTTTCTGGCCTTGTAGTCATCTTCATGTGCAGTGTCTTACACATAACTTGTGGACTTTATCATAAACTGACATTAAAAAAAAAGAAAAACAAAAGCAAACCTGCTGCCATCAGCAGATGCCTTAGTGGGAAATGAGTTTCAGACTTAAAAATAATGCAATGAATGGTAGACCTCCAGCATGTGGTGTAAATACCGAATTAAAATGGGGAAATGACCCTTTCTACTGAGAAAGCTTTGTAGCATATTTTGTTCATGCATTTGATAACACTGTTATCCTAAAATTGTTCTGCCAGTAAAGCTTTTCCAACCATAATATGCAAGAGTTTTGTTTTTCCTTTTGCTATGATGACTCTGTCCTTTGGTATTTTTCATAACTTGACATGAGGCAGTAATGGTTCTATTAGCTGTGCTGTATCTGCTGAGCTTGCTGTTTTCAGGGAACATGTCATCAATGCCTTTCTGCAGTTTCCTTATTAGCATGTGCCCTTTACTGACTCTGCAGGAGCTATCACCTAGAATTAAATATTTTCTGCTAGACCTGTCCTTACTCTGTGTAAAATGATTACAATCCATTATGCCACCCTCTTGCTGACAGCTAGATACCACTGAGATTACAGTAGAATTGTTCCACATTTAAGTACGATACTAACTTAGTGCATTGAGTATAGATAACAGGAAATGCTTGAAAAAACCTTTCAGATCAGTAAGTGGTGACTAAATTTTGAGCAGGAAAATATGAGTATTTATTAAACTGATCATATCAGCTCTGCTGTAATAGCCATAATAATGGAAAATTTTGATACCTTTTTGCTTCATTAAGATTGCTAATAAGATGTAAAGATGCATAGATCTTTAGAAGATACAAATGAAATATAACAGAAGGGAAAAACTTTGAAATTATTTATGTTTAAGATTGCATTTAACATCAAAGACAATTGAATTTCCCCGTTCAATGTCTTCTTTACTTTTCCATCTCCAAAAAAAGAAAAAAAAATAAAATTATCATTAACATTTTTATAGGAAGCATAGTACTTTTAATTGTTGATAAGGATTTGAATGTGGACATAATATCTTTTGAGAAGATATTTGTCTTCCTTTTAGGTGCTATTTCAGTAACACCTCAGAAGTCCTATCATATTTGTTTTGACCAAGGTACCTGCTCTAGTAGGGTAGAATGAGCTACTCACAGTGAGTGTAATCAGGGTTCTTATTGGAGTTTCCCTGGTGAGAAGTGGCAGGTCTGCTAAATCCATAACACCCCAATTGGGCCCTTTGTTCTTGGATCTTTTGGTCCTAGTTCTGTTCCATAAGTAAAACATGGCTTGGACGTTCTGCACTTGCTCTGAGACAAGGCCATGCTTACCTGACAGAATCGAGTCCTTTTTATCTATGCAAGTGCAGAGATGCATTTTATAAAACTTTTTTTTTTTGAGCATGTTACTTTGCTTTATTCATTTTTAACCTATAATTTGTAAAATGTTTTACATTTTTAAGCTTTCATGGCTGCATTTCTGTTGCACCTAGCTGCTGTTTTTTTTTCACATTTCACACAGGAACTCGCATGCTGCAAAAGGAAAGATGCTAGATCACTGTCACATTAAAATGTGCAGGCCTGCTTCATAAGAGTCACATACTTCATTTACATGGATTCACCCGTTTCAAAAAAAAAAACATTGTGTAATACATCATTTCAGAATGAATATCCATTTGGAGAGCACCTTTCTATCACATTGTGTGTTCTATATGAAGTGTCTGAGGCAGAAAAAAGGGGATGGTCTTCATAGGCTATAAAAATATTTGCAGACAGTTATACTCCAATTTTTATTCCTAGAAATAAACGAAGTGCTAGCTCAAAGATTTGGATAATTCTAAAAGATAGCCAAACACATATGATTTCTAACAATTGCTTTTAGCATTTGAAGATTGTCTCATGAACAGCAATAAGTTATGCTGTCTTTTGGATTTCAGGGGTTAATCAAGACTTCTTAATTCTGTAGAGGCTGATTTCTCTCTTATTGAAAATACAAAACTATTAATCTATTCTACTACAATATGTGCTAATATTCCATTTATAAAAGCACAAAATTTTGAAAGTGCTGTTCTGCATCTTATATTCACATTTAAATCGTAGCAACATTAGTCTAAAATCAAGTTGGTTGTGGCCTAACATGACTAATTGGGTTGCGAAATTAGGCCTGACAACAAGACTATCTGAACTGCTGCTTTGCAATATGCAGCTTAAACTAGGAATGTGCATGGTATTAGGGCTACACCAGAGCAAGGGTTCTGTGGTAATCTGAATCTTCGTGAGTCAGAGAAAGCAGGTGAGTAACTGCTCACTAAGTCAGCCTTAGCAATTGCACCAGGACCACCCTGAAGAGCTCCTTTCTACACAGGAGTGTAAGAATCACTCAGGAAATGCTGTCACCTCCTTCCTGTGAAATATATCCCAACCTCTTTGACTGCATCTTATGTATGCTGTGGCTGTGGACCATGTGGACATTGTAGTGTGCAGTGTGTAAAACAAGTTTGCTGTTGCATAGCATTAGAACTAGAGTTGCTTGTCATTGGAGTCCATGCAAAAAAACATTAAACCCTTGGAAAGGTTTATTTATGAGCAAGGAGTGCATTGCCTTTTCACATGAAAATCCTGTGGATATACAGTTTATCTATATGAAATCAGCTCTCATTGTTGCTCTCATATTTGAGCTAGTTTTCGCATGTGTGAGTGGATGTGAACATGCAATGGAGCAGATTCTGCCTGTAGGCAACCACTGACAGAAGCTGGGAGCTGCTTCCCACTATGCTTTCTGGCAGGCACCAACACACATCTTCAACATGGAGGAATATATGTGTAAGTGCATATTTAGTTATTTATTTTCAGTTACACTTGTTGGGTAGAACATTTTCTGATATCTGAACAACAATTCATCTATAGCACTGGATAAGGATACCTTAATGGAGCCTGGTGGAAGTCCAGAAAGTGGTCGTGCATTATTTATTATGTCTCAAATTGCACTGTTTGCTCAGTAAAGCAAGGATGCTGACCATATTGAACCGCTGTGAGGACCCCCAAGTGAGGGAACTCTGGCAGGGCTCTGCAAGTGCCCCTAGTTGTTTCTAACGAGCTGCCAGCACAGAGTGCATTTCCTTCTTGAAGTGATAGATAGGCTCAGCTGATTCAAAAATGGCTGACAAGTCAGGTCTTTGCTAGAGATTACCTTTATAGTTTATTTTTTCAGTCACGGAGATGTTAGTCCTCATTTATAATCTTTTCAGATTCCTAAAGCAGAAACTTCCTGCAGAAGGATGCAAAGGATATTCTCAAATGTAATTATTAAGTAACAACAGCTCTTGTGCTTCACTAGGGATTTACTAACTCTTTCTTGCCCTTGCCCTTTTTTAACTTGTAAAAGATAAAGTTTTTTCATCCAAAATATTATCAGTATCACTTGGGTATATCCATCTAAACATATACCTTTATTCTTTATTTTTTTTATTTCCCTTTTTTTCTGTTTGCAAAAATAGGAATTATTCCATGAACTTCCCAGTCGCCTTTTTTCTTTGTGACATGTTAGTTGCTCCACTGACAGTAATTTATTTACTGAGTGGAGTAATTTATTAACAGGCTAATAATTTCTGTATATTCACCTAATCAGATATTTTCTGATTCTCAGACACCATTTTCATAAAATGAAAAATACACACCAAGTAATGATTTAAACTAGAGTTTTATATCTGTTTCATGCAATTAAATGTAGTGAGAATTCTATTAAATTATTTCTAGACAAGAAAAACTATTTTGCTTTTTATTCTATATGATTGTTTAGTATTATTGTACTATCTTGAATAGCAACTGTACATTCTGCTGCACCATATTTGCTCCTACAGATGCATTCTTAACCAAAGGTGCATAAAATTACCAGCAATTATAGGCGAAATCACCAGATTGGGTAATTCTTGTGATGGCCATTTACTGCCATGTTTAGTGTTAGTCATACTAAAATCATATTTACAGATAAATTTAGTGAGTGTTAGTGGGGTTCAGCTCATCAATCTATCATATCAGCTTTAAAGCACATTTGTAACTCTTTGGTATTTAATTTTTTTGAACTTATTGCACATAGAAATACCTATTTCTTCCCCAAAAGTGAGGGACAGAAATTGTCACTGGCTGCATATTTTTAGAAACCTTGCAACAATAAGGTTTAATCAGAAGGCACTTCTGTACATTACTCTAAATACAGCATCATTTACATAATAAATGAACAGCCTGTTTTACACCTTGCATTCCTCTGCATAATTTCTATTCTGAGCTTTAGAATGTTAAGTAGCTTCTGACTGCAAATCGCATATTGCAGCATTCCAGATGTATGCACAGGGAGTACATTACCTATAGGCTTAGAAGAGGAGGCCTGCTTTGAAAAGGGTTTTCTTTAGTTTCTTAGCAAGAGAAGCCTGATACTGCTTTGAGTAACTGACACATGTCCCAGTGCTGTTGAACATATATAAGCTTAGCTTTGTATTTGTGGATAATTTCTTTGTATTCAGTGGAATTTCTGGCTTTTAGCAGCTTCTTTTCTGCTATGCTTGGCCTTTCATCTAAAGCAGATGCATTGAGTTACACCAAAATAGACCGAGAAATTACTTATACTCCAATGACCTGAAATTTAACCTACAAAATGTTTCAGTTTTGAAAAATTGACTATTATTTGCAAATCATTTTAAATTGTAAATATTTTGGTTATTATTGTGGAATAAAGTCCAAATCTCCTAAAAATAAACACTTTCACATTTTGATATTGGAGGTTCATTCCTCATTCTGAAATGATGAATATTTCTAGACATGGAAGATTTTCTCCCTTTAGATAATGCATTCGTAAAATGAAACAAATGCAACAGTGTGTGTTTCTGTAATCTGCATAATTGTATGCATTAGAATTTAAAGTATGCCATCTTCTTAAAACAGAAAATAATGACAAAAAACCCTTATACATTTCTATTTACATTTTTAATTGATTTGTAAATACCAAGAATGGAGATATTTAAATATCCAGATAATACAGATTTTTGTAATACTTCTCTGTTTGTAAAATGCATTTTACATCTTCTAATACTTCTCAACATCATGTTATATGAAAGAAAATGCAAATAATAGAGAATGCTGGTGATGCTGAGTTATTCATAAAAGAAAGCACAGAACATAATTAGCTTGTCCTTTGCAGCTTGTTCGGCAGCTAGGTAGCAACTTGGTGGCTGCAGTGTGTCTATGGCTGCCAGTATTGGCACTAGTTCAAAGAACTATAACATAGGAGTAAGCAAAGTAAGAAAAACAATTTATTCATATATTTTTTCACTGTGTTTTGAAGTTACTCTTAACATGTGAAGAAGTAGTTTTAATGGCTTTTACTTCCTTTATAAAGCATATCAAAAGTAAGACATCTAAACCAACCAATATAAAGTATGAAGTGTCATCCAAAATATGATCTGTCACTTCTGCAGTCACCTTTGCATTTTCTCTTTTCCTTAAATGGCTCTTTCTTCAGTGAGACTTTCTCTGTAAGCTCTTGGGTTTTATAAATTAAAGTGGTTGTATTGTTTCAGCTATTCGTCTGTGCATTTTATCTTGAGTTTGTTTTACTGGGATGGCCAAGTGTTTTAGTACATTAATATACACATATATTTATTCAGCTGATCCATGAGGCTAATTTGTCCTTGTGTTGGGACACATAGCTCTCCCAAAACAGTGATTTTAAAAGACTAACGTTGAACGTGATTCCAGGCAGCTTTGGGTTACCTTAGCATTGCTTCAACTGGCATATACTGCTATTGTCTGCGTATAACACTTCTTGTTCCAGTCGCATGAGTGAAGGGCTCACAGAGCTGAACCATGTGAAAAACAAGTGGAAGGGTGAACCTACTTATAGTGATGCCTCTCCCTTTTCATTGACTGCAGAGATGATACTGATTTTGATACTGTATGAACTAGAACTTGAATATAAATTATTATCTTAAGATTTGAGACATTCACGTTATCCATGTCCTGAGAACTGTTACGTTACTTCTGCAGGTGGCAAGAATGGGAGTAAAATATTTTGTTGTGGCACTTGCATGTTGTTTTGCATTTGTATTAACAATTTATTTACATTCCTGATAGTAGTTTCCACTGATATATTTCTGTCCTTGGATAAGCTGGTCTTGGTATTTTAATTCAGTGCTTGAGTTCAGTGCTCTTTTGGAGCTGATTGTAGTTGACACACTTCAGGCACACTGAGTTCATCTGCCTAAGCACACTAGGATGTTCTTGGCTCTTTGACCTATATATGTAGAATCTTTAAAGTATAGGAATGAGCTTTCAATGCAATTTATAGTGCAGGGACAGGCCGTCAGAGAGGAAAACCTTCTGTTGTTTTCAAATGTCTTGGAAATCTTCAGCATGAGTCCACAGCATTCTTCAAGTAGAACAAACAATTGTTCAGTAAAAAAGGATGAGCAAAAAGAAAAAGATATAAATGGGAAAAAAAAATCCCAGAGGACTTTACATTCACCTTGATTCTGTAGTTTTAGACATAATTGAAACATTGTTACTGGTGGCTGCCTGAAGCAGGTTTCCTATAAGGACACTGGAGTCATTAACTGGCCTGTCCAGTTTGACATTAGATGGTATCAAGAAGGGACAGGCATGTGGAGAAGGGGAGAGTAATTAAAGAGAGCTTAGTCATCACCAAGCAAATGCTTTTCAAGCCTGATCATCAGTATATTCAAACGAGATGAAGGAATAACTGCGTGATTTCTTTTTCCCTTAAATACTTCATTTTTTAAAGCCTTAGAAGAATATGTGTTTGAAGGAATATTTTTAAAAAATCAAAATATTTAAATAAGCTTATGAAAGCAAGGGTAAAGTAGTGATTATTACTAAAGTCTTTTTAAATATTTAGAATTTAATTCCAAATATACATTTTTGATTATGTGACTGTGACATGAAACTTGATACACCAAAATATCATATACTGATCTATGTAAGGATCTGTATTCTTCTGAAATTGCTAATTGCTCTTTCCAATGAATAGCTGAGTGAAAACAAAATGTGAATTATTTTCATATTTATTTTAAAATTTCTCTATTATCTTTTAAATTTCCCTTGTTTCTCTCACAACTGGAGACAACCCTGTTCTAGTTACTAATACAAAGGCTCTTATTTTTATAAAAAATCTTCACTGAATGTTACCAATTAAATGCAGAAATTAATAACTTTTAAAAGTTGACATAACCAAATGAACTTTAATATCTCATTAAAAAAAATGGTTTTAGAACTCAAGAGTTGGAAGAGAAAAAAAGTAAAACAGCTTTCTCTTGTTTTAATTGACAACAATTTGTATTTTCTTCTAAAAATAAAGCAATTTATTCTCAGCCTCAGTACATCTAAGTAGCTTCATTAATATGCATCATCTGAGAGTAGTTTGAATATCTGGCTTTTATATATGTTTACAACAAATCACAGTGTATGTGACAAACAAAATTTGTCTCTTTATGAATGCTGTATACTGAAAATTGATATTGTCTTCAAAACAGACTCACATCAAAAAGCCATGAACTATTCCTTTAACTTTTTTCCTCATTTTTCTAAAAAACAAAAGATGTAATCACATTTTTTTCATTTAGTGTTTCATAGTGCTAAATTCTAATCTAGAAAGACACTTAAGAAGTATCAAAACTTCTAAACTAAGAAATATTGGCGAGGATCTTGCACAGTTATCTTGGTTGTTGGGTTTACCGAATGGTTTACTACTGAGAAAAAATACAAGCTGTAGAAATGGCACTTTCTTGGTCCTATTATTTCAAGCAGAAACACAGAAAACAAAGCAAATTCACGTAATGTAGAAATGGATGCACATAATTTAACTGTGAGTAATCTTTTATGTCTACTAAGAATCAGTGCTAAAAATCAAATTTCAGGGAATTCTTTCAGTGAGAAATGCTTTGCATTAAATCTTTAATGAAATTGTGAAAAGACCTAATAAACTCTTGCAATATTTTTTTTTTCAACAAAGATTCAATAAGCAACCAATGTTTTAAAAATGTTAGTGATCTGCAACCCTTATTCATCAGCTGAGCTGTGTTGAGTTGAACTATAGACTTGATTGCTGTTATAATCAAAGCTTAGGTTGTATTAAGTGCATATATTCTTAAATTGAAGATCAGTGATTAAAATGGCATCTGTTTCTGGTTTTATTTTTAGTATAGAATACAGGAAAATGGAATATTGTTGAAATTGTTGTCAACAACAACTATTTAAAGATTTTTAAGATTATTTTCATTGCCATAAGAGGAGTATTTTATCAAAATATCACGACAGGTTTTTACTCTAATAATGATCTTGTTTATTTCTCTATTTATTTGCAGTTTTAAACATTTGAGTGTTTTTCCCTTGAGAAACTACCAGTGCTATCAGTATATTACACTTTGCTTTGTTTGGGCACTTCAATCAAAAAAGCCTTGCTGTAAAACATCAGGCTCTTCCTATAAAAATCATTTGAGCTGATTCTTGCATTCTTATTCATTCTGTGTAGTACCTTGTTTTTTAAGAGGTCATATTAATTTCATTGTAGAAGGATTCTGAAAAATAACAGCCTTCTACTCAGATTTTAATTTATGAAATATATCTTAGAAGTTTGGAAAAATGAAATGAATCTTTAACACTACGAATAGAATTATCATTCAGTTAGATTTTTCATCCAAAATAAACCTCTCCAAAGGACATCTCACTGAGACTTCGAGCAACCTTGGCATGTATTTTAAAACATAATGTAGAGGTTGCAATAAATAAAACTTCCCAAAAAAGCAGCACTCTTCTGTCCTCCCACTCTCTAACACCCCATTTAATTTCTAGTCATAAGACCCAAGCACCTCCATCACGCCTTCCCACGAGATATCTCACCCATTACTGCCTCAGTCAGCTCACACAGATGGACTTTGTAGCATAGCCAGAATGTCAACAGTTTATGGCTATTTTAGACCTTGGCAGGGAAAAACTATTCCAGAGGAAAAGTCCCTTGCAAAGAATGCTTTGCAAGCAGCCCTACAGTCTATTATAGAGGAATCAAATCTAAGGGCATCTGCTGGTGTCAACCATAGCAGTGTAAATAGTCCAGACAAATACTGACCACAACTCAGATCAGCATTTTATAAAAACAAAACAAAAACCTGTCTTTTACATCACTGACTCAAGACACTGATTTTTTATATGAGAAAAATGGCCTCATTTTTCATAATGACCTTCCTGCACCTATGCTTTGATTACTACCAGCTGCTTTTGATTACATTTAATGAATCATTCTGTTTTGCTAAGCATTATTTAATATTATTTCCATGTGTTATAATCTTAAGCACAAATTAATGATTAATTGATTACAATAATAAACTATTTTATAGTCATTTGCATTTTCTTCTGGGCTGTAATTCAGTCCATTGATGAGTCATTCTTTCCTTTTGTTATTTTTTCACCATCCTAATACAATCTGCATTCATCATAAAATTGTCCTAAATCATACTCCACCGTTTACTAATATTTGCTAATTTATAATTGTATTTAAAATTATATGACACTGTGAAGCTGTGATCCTTCACAGGTACATAGATATATGTATTGCTAGTATTGTCTAGAAGAGAAGGTAGTACTTAAGTATGGTGAGTTTCTCACGTTCAGAGATCTGTGTAGGAATGCCTGTTAGCCTCATACATGCTAAGAACTATCATTCTGATACTGAAGGTTTGAGAAAAAATTAATTGTAGAGTGGCTACAGACATCACAGATCAATATATGTATTTTGGTCCTTTTATATGCTTTTCATTTTTTATTTTAGAGATACTCAACATCAGTATGTATGCACATATATGTTTTGATTTTATCTTCTTTCTATAGTGAAAAGGATTGTAAAATAAATTATAGAACAGCAGTACAAAACCAGTAACATTAGAAACACTGAAAGTGGCATCACTTACTTAAAAGTATTTGATTATATATA
>JAUBOD010000924.1:5624567-5636303 GCA_032353885.1 Nothura maculosa
ATCACATATAAAAGGTCAATTCTTTGTGATATCCGCAAAAGATTTGACTAAAAAGCTTTTGCTCTTTAATATTTGTAAAATCTATGGTGTTTCTGCCTCCTACATACTGAGTTAAGAAATATAACATTGATTTGATGTTTAAAAAGGATGAAGTGCTAATGATTCTGCTATTTCATGTTTTAAAACAATGGAAAGAGGAATTTTATTCTTTGTATAAAAAGTCAGTGATGTATAGTAATGGACTACAGCTTATCAAGAAACAGTCATTCTAAATGCTTTCACAATAAACAAAAAATGTTTTAAGGAAGGTGGAGCTATTTTTGAATCATGAAATTCATTATTGTTCTTGCTTGCTACTGTAGTCAGTTTGAGATTCTTGTAAGAGGCAAAGTCAAAGCATGGAAATCAGTCAAATCATTCTGTTGCTAGTGAAGCACAGGACTAGCCTGACTGATAGCTTGTGGCAAAATCTGTGCTTTTCTCACTTGTCCTATGTAACATACTGGATTGAATCCAGAGGAATGTCACCAAAAGTATTGCCTAATCACATGCCACATGCTACAAAAGAAGAGATGGAGAGAGAGCATTTGTTGATATAGAAAGAATTGGATGCAAAAATGTAATGAGTGGCTAAGCTAGGCCTTTCTTAAAAATGCATGGTAAGAAAAAGAGGCACTATGGACACAAGCTGCAACAAGGGAAATTCCAATTACATACCGACAAGAAATATTTCGCCACAAGGATCAACAGTGTAACATGTTGCCCGGGCTGTGGAATCTTCTTTCTTCACAACTTGACCGGGCAAGTCCTTGAGCAACCTACTATAGGTTATCCCAGTTTGAGGCAGGAAGATAACCAGATCATCTCCAAAAGTCCCTCCTTCTTAAATTATGCTGTGATTTATTGTGCAATGTTAGGCATATCCCACCTAGCACTTACTCCTCACTACAACACATGCAGAAGTTTCCTGGAGAGATGAGATCTCATATGAATGAGATTTTCTTTTCTTTGTCGTTTTTTCTCATTTACCTATTTGGAATCACTAAAGCTTTACTAATCTGCTGTAGATGAAGAATCATTTTGTGTGTCCTTTAAAATACAATTTATGGGTCTATCTTAGTTAGATAACCTTTTTATTTCAGACTTTTTAATATAAAGGCCTCAGAAATACTGTTGTGATGTTGTCTCATGCTTCCCTATATCTTCTTTTCAAATTTAGAAGATATGATTTATCCATGAAGAAGAATGCTTTGTCTTCAAAAAGTCTGTAATACTCAAAATAAGTAGGTCCTCAGATCTCATTGGGAGCCTCTTTTAACACTTCTGGACCAAATTCTGGACTTAAAAACTCATTGGTTTAATTGAAAAAGAATTTGACCCTGAGATTCTCAGATTTTCATGATTTTCAGATCATTAAATTATTTCCCCTTTTTGATTTTTAGTTATTGGTTTGCATTATTTGGTTTAATTTGATTTTGATAAAGGCTTTTGTTTATTGCACTTACTGTAGCACCAGTCTCAAAGTGATGATAAATCCTGCCTTCTGGATGGTTTAAATCTTACTCTTTTTAGCTTCTGTGTCCCTCTACTGGAGTGAATCTTAGGAAAAAAATGTTCATTTGGGATGTTTTTCCTACCATTGTCACTGAAAAGTAGTGAAATATGTATGCACTCTATGTTGCCTGGGTCAAGGCTAAACAGTTAAATTTTTTTTGTTCCACATTAAAACTTTCCCTTTATCCCAAACTCTGGAGATAATATAAGCAGTGAAACAACCAGCAGTTACATTATTTTAATTCACAACTTCAGATTTTTATTGTGTGGAGATCTATGCACATTTTGTGAGGCTACTTTTGGGCAGGCCATTAACACATTGTTATCAGACGTTTGAGCACATATGTAGATGGACTGTGCAAATTTACAGATTTACAAATGTAGGCTTGCCACTAAGCAAACAAGAGTGTTAAAGAAACTCAGGTCTTACAGTATGAAAAACTGATCATTAAATTGTCAAGCAGTAGATTTCACCCAACATAAAAGCAGAAGCATAATTCTCATCATTTTTATAGTGATACTTTCAGTCAGTCTGCATAAAAACTCGTATCATAATAAATTCAGCATAAGAAGTACCTCAGTTCTCAAAACGTAATTAAAAATTAATAATAAACTCTACAGAAACTGATGATACTAGAAAAATGCTGGTGCCATTTCACTCCAGTCCCTGATCTGGAATGACAAGAATCTCTGGAGTGATGGTATCTTTTAGCTTCCTTCCTGACACAGAAGAACGTCCTTCAGGATGTCTGCAGAGGGTGCAAAGTATAAAAGGAAACTAAAGCTTTCAAATAGTGTTTTTCTGCTTACTTAAGAGTAGGGAGATTTGTTATGACAATTTCTAGTTGTAAAAGGCAATTCAGTTCACGTACATAAGAAATAGGACTGGAAAGAGATTTATTGTGTCTTCAAATAAAATCTCCTTTTTTGAAGCCCAACATATAATCTCATTTACCAAAGTCATCAAATATCATCTTAAAACTACCGTTTTCCCTGATGGTTCTTTGTGGATGTAAGCTAATTTCTTTGAAGCTTTATAAACCTCCTTTCCGGTATTGAAATTTTCGTCATGGTCAGGTTGTAACTATTTTCTTCTTTTGGGCAAACATTTTTTAAAGCTTTTTGCCTCTCCTTTCCTAGATGGTATTTAGAGAGCAATCTCCCACAGTTTCCATATTGCCTGCTTTTATTTGAACCAAACTATATGGTTTTGAGATATAGATTTATAATGAAAAGATTTTTTGAATGATATTATCATATGTCTGATTTTGAAATGAAGTGTGAGGTTTGCCTACTGTAGACATGGAGTGCAACTGTTTGATTTCTTAAAGTTTAAGAAAATGAGACTCAAAATCACATTGTATTCATGAGAAAAATGAGTTCAGGAGACACTATGGTTATTCTTATGGTATATTTGATTCAAATTTTGACAGATAATCTATCTTCTTTATATTTTAAGGAAAAGGAAAAAAATCAGTCTGTTCATATCCTGCAGAAAAACTGAAAGAACACATTTTGATTCAATTCACATATACTAAGAATGTAATGTTTTAGCCTTTTGTTAAGGGAAAAAAAAATTAAATTCTATAGCCTATGAACATTAAGATCCAAAGGTACTCTTAATCAGTTTGCAAGTTGTTATCAATTGCCAAGATAGATGATTGCAACTTCACCTCTATTGTTTACAACAGCAAATAATTATACTACTGTTAGCAGCTTCTCTCCTGAAATGACTTAGGATATAGTACCTCAGGTAGATAGACCAGAACTTAGCACAACAGATTCAAATGTATCTTGATAAAAGACGAAATGAAATAAAAGTGTATATCCAGATTTTCCATTGTGATTTTTTTTTCACCATTAACTGAGGCTAGTCAGTGGGTTTCAAGTGAATGATTTTCAGGTGGACGACTGAAAAAAATCATTCTCATATGAGAATCAGGTTCTTAGACTTCCTTATTTGCTGCCTCTTGTCCTCCAATTGTCTTATTAGATGCACAGTAAAATCAACCGTGTTTGTGCTCAGCTATATTTGTAAAAGTCCATAGAACACAATTTCTTGCATTCAAGTCCTTGTGCAAAATTTGGCATCTCATTTATCATGGGAATGTACTAGGTTTGTGATGCTGTTGATAGCTGGCTTCTGTTTCCTGTATGAAGCCAAACTGTAACCCGATTGACTTGATAAATATGTTCCACAAGCTTCAGAGATTTATGATCAACAGTCTCTATTTACTCAACACAGTGTGCTAATGTGCTCTTGAAGATGAAAGCAAAGGCAGTTTTGGTTGAGATAACATCTAATGTGTTGACACAGACTCTTTTTGGATTCACCTCCCTTCTGTGATTCTTTTGGGATTCCCATTACAATGATATCTATACACTGTAAATGAAATTATAATAATGATGATATTAATAGTCTGAGTAATTTATTCTGATTCTTTTTTTCTTCACACTTCATTAATTGTGTTTTTTTATTCTTATTTCTTTTTCTTTTATTCATCTTCAATTTTGACTTCTGTTTTTTGAATCCTATTTGAATACTGTTTTAATAAAAATACGTATTTTTACCTGAATACCAATATATTTTCTCAAATTACTGGATTTAAATGAAAAACAAAATGAAAATGAAAAAGCAAAAACAGTTCTCCAGAGAATATACTTCAGATAAAATGCATTGTCCTTAGAGACTTGAAGTTTAGTTTTTTGAAGACAGTCAATAATATCAATTATAGTCATAACAACATTTTTCAGTATGGCTTCAAATCTGTTAATCTTTTCAACTTTAGTTTTTGGATTTCTTTTGCAAATGTCATGAAGGCCTATTTTTCTATTTTTAAAAAAGTAATAATGTTTTTTCCAATGTAGAAGACAAATTAAACTAACTAAACTAAATTAATAGCCCCTAAAATACTGTGAAGTTATAGTATTGCCTAGTATGGTATTGTATTAGTATGAGGTCTTGTATGCCTTCTTTGACTAAAGAGATATAGTTCCTCTTTTTTTACCCTTGTAGGTATGTAAACATTAGGGAAAACAAATGGCATTTCTATCAGGAACTCATCAGGAACCACATTTTTTTAGATATATTTTACACAAATATATACACTTGCTGCTGTAGTAGTGCCAAGTCATCTGAAAGATTTAAATCCTGTTTTGAATAATGATACATCATATTAGTGTCTTAAATTCTGCAGTAATCGTTAGGTAATTTCTTAAGAACTTAATACTGGGAATAAGAGGCATCTGATCATAAATCATGACTAGCTTCTCAGTTTGCTTGTGTTATATTCATCAGATTCTTAGGATTAAGAGTTGTTCATTTAAAAAGTAGTATTGTTACTCCAGCTCTCACATTTTAGTTGTCTAATCCCAGTGAAAGCTTGATCAACAATCCTCTTGTGTTTAACCCACTCAGACAATATGTGAAGCTTAAAAAAGGTAACGGTCAGAAATAATGGGCCTCTGTTTTTTTTCCTGTGAATTTCTGGCAAAAAGACAATTTAACATATCTCATGTTTTCAAAATTTGGAAAATAGAAAGATATATCTCAAAGTTTGCTACAAGAAAAATTCTGAAATAGCTACCTCGTGTCAACTGTTTTATGGATATTTCGCCCTAGGAGTTAGAATTTTTTGCTTTTTTTTTGGTACCAGTATAAGTTTTAATAATATTACTCAAAAAATTAAAAACGATCTTTAAGCACAAGTTTATTGTAGAACTATTAATAGAGTAAAAAAGTGATGACAACAGGAAAGAAAGAAAAAAACATAACCAAATATTTTCATATCTTAACCACAAAGAAGTTATAGAGTTTGTTTTCTTGTTGGTGTTAAAGAAGCCAATAATGTACTTCCCATGTCTTGCAACCTTTTCCTTTTTTTTTCTGTAGGATAATAAAATAATCCTCATGGATTATCACCTAGAAATTTTTGTGTTTCTCATTTAGTTTACGAGGCTTCATATAGCTTTAGGGAATGAATACCTTCAAAAATCCATTCTTCCACAGTCATTAGAAGGAGCTTCTCTCCTCAGATGTTATTGATGCTTGTTAACCACCACTGGAATCAGGGGAAAAAAAAAAGTAATCTCTGGGGTATAAGCAAAAACAAAATGAAAAAAAAATCAAACCCAAACAAACAAACACTTAATCTCTTGCTAATACTCTATTTAAGCATCAATGTGAGGAAAGCATTTGTAATCCATGCCAGTCTTGATTTTTCACTCTATTACGTCAGTTGTGTACAATGCACTTCCACTGAAAATGAAAACAATAAAATTAGTTGACAATATAAACAGATGTATATATCTGATATGTTTATCAGTATGCTTATCAAGAAGCATAGATAATAAGCTTTATCAACTCTTTAGTAGATTCACCATTGTTACATCAAACAGGAAAGTAGCTGCATTGTTACCAATAGCATTTATATACCACCTGAAAAGAGAGTGTAATTTATGTCAGTTGGACTTCCGTGGTTGCTGGTTTAACTATCCATTTAATTATTCATATGAAAGGCTGCTATAATTCAGTTAGTTACTTAAATAGTCCACTTATCCAGAATTTATCTTTCTAGCCTGTAAGTAATACAATCAAATGCTGACTTCAACCATGTTGTAAAATAGCTTAAAAATATCAATACTATAGTCTCCATATTCAGAACAAACCTACATTTGGTCTTTAATTCATGATTTTGGTAGTAGTTATGTTTTAAAAATCTGTCATTTATATATGCTATGACAAGATTTTATTTTCAATCTGCATTTTAGAAATGTAAACTTTATAAATTAATGCTAGGTAATTCAAGCATATTAAAGACTTTAGTACTGTGTCATATAGAAAACACACTATCAGTGGAAAATTGTTTCATCATGTCTACACACTGCTTACTGACCTACTAGATTCTGTATTGCTGATGTAATCATTTATGTAAATACACATTATATGTAATTTGTATAAACTGTTTATATATGAAATCTTAACATATATTTATGAGTTGGTTTAGTATTTCTGTCAGTTCTGTAAATTAAATGCCTTCCTCTAATAAAAAAAAAAAAAAAAAAAGGATTTATGTGTATGCCATTTTGGTATGTCACATGAAGGCTTTCCAACATCTGAATCTGAGAACTTTGGATGAGACAGAAATGTCAGTTGTCTTAAAATTCAAGAGGGCATCAGAACTATGTTATTTAGGAAGAAATTTTGGAGGTGACTGCCCTTCATTAAGGCAAAGCCCTGACAGGTCAGGCTGCTTGTCCTTCTTTCAGTGTTTCTATCAAGCTTGTTTGTACAAATGTACAAAGAAGAACAAGAGCTCTCTGTTCTTCTGGTCTTCTATGCTCAGATCTAGGAAGTATAGTGCCTTTGGTACTGGAATCAGGATATGCTGGTGAGATGAAGGGTTCCAGTGATGATCTGAGGATGTCTCAATACGTTCCTTATGCTTTTCTGATTTAGTTTGTTTCAGTGTGAAGTTTTTTAAGTGGCAGACTAAGCCACATAATTCATCTGTGCAGCAATAGGTATCCAAGAAAAATGGCATCTCGGTAAACTCTGTTGTGATTTTATAGATTATTTTATCTAAATTTATCATTTCAATTTTGTTTTTCATATAATGACAAAAACTAACTTGACTGAGGTTTAATATTTTTTAATCACCATGATTTCTCTGTCAAATATGAACTAAATTAAAACTGCAGAGTAACAATCATAGAAATACTTCATTCTTTTAGTTTTGTGCAAGTAGCAAAAAAAAGGTTATGAGCCAATCATAAATTTGTGAAGCTTTCAAATTTTTATAATGAAGAGTTTCAGGAAAATAAGAGAAAAGGATTTTCTAAGTTTATCTTTTGAAAGTTCATTAACTTGGCAAATATGTTCATACTTTTCACCTTTTCTGCTATTTTTCCCACAGAAGATTCAGAACTGCAGACTTAAAAGTGGTAAATCCCTCCTCACTACACACAAACACAAACATGTAATTTATCTTTGTCATCTAACTTAAGAAAGCATTAAAAAACATCCAGAAATTTATTATAAATAAAGACTTTAGAAAATGCTCAGAATACAAATATTAGCTTTAAGGAATTGAAATGGGAATCATAAGCTATGTTAAAACATAACCCAGTATTTAAGACACTAAAGATAAGGCCTGTCAGCAGTTCCATTTATAACCCACCCCTGTCTCTCCACACCCTTTTAAAAGCATTTCTGAATTGATTTTTAAATGCTTTAGCAGCAACAAACTTATCACTGGTTACATAGAACACAAAAATAAAATTAAAACTTAATATGGTAGGTGATAAGTGAACAAGTCCTTTGAACTTCACACAATGGTATGTGTCCTCATAGGATATTAATAGCAACTTCCTTTTAAGCAACTGTATGTTAAGGACCAATAAGGCCAGTGAAAAAAAGTTTATTTGAGGTCAAAGCAGCTCTAGAAATTTTACACTTTATTTGAGGTGACTTTATTTTTACTGTAGAAAGCTCAGTCCTTTGAAATGAAATTAAGATTAAGTTCTGCGTAAGGATCTCTTCACCCTCAGAAGTTTGTATAGATACGTTCGTGGCTTAAACCATACCGTGCCATTTTAAGGTAATGTCTTGCATGGCTAACTTTTCCAATTTGTCCAAGGAGACAGAGAGGATTTATGCATATCTCCTCTGATTAGCTCTGAAGCCCAACAAAGCATGTTCTTAGGTATGCCTAGTACTTTACACTTCTGTGCAGTTTGGGATCCACTCATAAAGTATCCAGGGTATTGCTTCAACACTGAAGGTGTTCAATGCTTTCTATTGATTTTATACATTGTGAGGAAGTACCTAATGCTTGAGGGTAGGCATCCTGAATCTGCTTGTTGCAGACTTCAGCTGAAATATGACTAGCCTGATTCTGGTATCCCCTTGTGAATGACAAGTAGGGCTAATTTGTTGTGTAAAACTGTGTGGTGATTTTAGTTCTTTTTGATGTGGGTTATAAACACACTAGTCATTTGTGACTCATTATAATGAGAGGCAGGCCTGTAGAAATTATAGGTGATGAAAATTCTATGGTAAAAAAAAAGATACAAATAAATTATTTATCATTGAACAAAATATTACAACACTTAGTCAGAATTTTGGTTTTCGAGGTAATAACTGTGAATCACTTCATACAAAAGTGCTTTAAAGCAGTAAACCTGAACTGAAGCATGGAACTGTAAATTTTCTAATTAGAAAACTAATTAGAAAAAAACAATAAATCCAAATCAAGTTTTCATGTAATATTTATCCTTTTTTGAATACTAGTTCATTTATTGCAACAATGCTTAATATTATATTTGTCTCCCAAAAGAATAATGAGATTGCATTTTCAGTTTGTCTTCCATAGCTTTTTTTATTTCTTTCAGGAGATATTCTAATAAATCATGCTTTTTGCAAAATACTATTTTATTGCATTTTTCAGCAAAGCTGCATGCAACGTTTTTTGACAGTGGTTCAGTAGTGGAAGATGAAGGTAACTTTTTAGTTGAAATTAATTTACCTAAAATGTGTGAGAAAGTAATTATTGCAGATGTCTGGAGAGATTCCAAAGGATTAGTCAGCTTCAGAACTGTGCTAGAGGGGAATATGTTCTCCAGTGTCACTGTTTTATCTTATCAACTTCAATTCTGACACATCTCTGATTGTACTTGAAATACAGTAAACTTTCTGTGAGTACTACAGATGTAGAACACAAATATATAGATAGTATCCTACCTAAGGAACAGAAAGTGATCAGCAAGATAAATGCCACTAGAGAGAATGTTAAAAAGGAGCAAAGATTTTGCTTGTAGCCAAGAAAAAGTGACTAGTTCTTTAGCTATTGTTCGTTAAACAAACGTTGAATAACGTCATTGTTATTACATCATGACCACAAAAATTTATAAAGAAGCTAGGTTGAAAGCATATACTACATTTTTAAAAATCACATTCATTTTCCTTATGTCTTAATTTCATTAAGTATTTTCAACTAAGTGTAAGAGAAAGTATTTCCTAGAATTAGGATATTTCAAGTTAAAAAAGCTGAATTTCTTTTTGATTTTTGAAGAAAATGATTGCTCTCACTTGAACCGGTTCCTCTAAGAAACAAAATGTATATTTTGGTATCTTCTATGTCCTTTATTTCCTCCGGTTATTATTGTTTAAGATTGAATCAAATACTAGTGTTAAGATTTTACAATCAGTAACCACTGCAGATATGCAGACTCTACTATGGTCCCTGAAAATAATATCACTATTACATCAACTTAAGCCCCCTTTCAAATATTCTTAGCACTTAAAATTCTCATGATGTTTTGAGATCCATAGAGTTTTTCTGTGGACAGACACATTTTAGAACTTTTTAGTAAAATGTTCCGAAGTATGATTAAGTTGTTAGCAAATGACAGAGAGTGAACAAAACAAACAAGTTTACAGGAAAAAGTCCAAAAAACAAAGAAAACTTTATGGCAAAGTAATTTAGGTGCTTTCTGTATATCATTTAGAAGAACTTTTATTGTATTTTTAATGGAAAAAAATGCTGATTCCTTTAAGTCAAAAAAGTTCTCCAGAGTGTGCTTCAAGAAATCTTTTTTTTAAATTTACATTTGAGAATTATGAAATATCTCATTTTACTTTTTTTTTTTTCAAAATGAAATGAAATGCTTCATTTTAAAATGACTTTTCATTATGGAATTTGTTAATTTGTGCTGGTCTAGCATTCATCACAATTAGGCATTTCAGTTATCTAAGCAAAAATGGTTGAATGATGTGCTTCCATTTTCTTTCATTTTCTGATTATTGATATGCAAAAAAAAAAAGTTTTTCATTTCAACATGGATTGGGAAAATTTTATTTCACAACATAGAAAAGGAAGAACTAATTGTCAATACCTCACTATACCTACATGTCTATGGAGAAAAATACATTAATTTTAGCACCTGAAATTACATATATTCAAAATGATATAATAATCTCTATGTCTTATCTCAGAGGAAATGTTAGCAATCTAAAATGACTATAACTAAATATCACCCAAGAAGTGTTACCTACTTTAATATTTTCAAAGTAGAAAGAATTATAACTTTAAATATCAGCTTTGTATAGATTTTGACATTGTGTATTTTTATACATTTTTATTTCACAGTTGCTTTAAGTAGTATATATATTTTTAAATCTGCTGACATTGAAAAGGATTTTTTATATAATAAATGTAACCTACACTTCGTTTAGTTTATGCTCAAACACTTAATAATGGCAAGTGACCACGATTCATTCAGCCATTTTTTTCTTGTCCATAACTGCTGATTAGCTAGAATGCACTTGGATTGCTCTCTGTGCTTATACAGCACTATTGAAGGATAATGGAAGCTTTTGATTGAGTCAGGCTAGCTTAATGTAAATACCAGCCTAGCTTAATATAATTACAACAGAAAACAAAATATATTGTATTGATAATGCTTTCTAAAGAATTTTGAAACATCTTGCTACTTCAAATGGATTTCTTTTCTATGTATGTAAGCCATTTGTTGCTTTTTTGCTGATTCTTTAAAGAGTGTCTCTTATACTTGTTTCTCTTGCCCAAGAATACAAAGAGAAAATTGACTAAAACTTTTCCACTTTCACCTGCAGAGTCCTTCTGTATTTTCACAGCCAGCACATTCCTCCTGAAGAATAAAAGCTTTCATTCTGTAATAGCTTTAATTACCTATGGAATAAACCCTTCCAGGATAGTTGTTCATTTGTGTTTTGAAGCTAAAATATCTTTATAAAGAAGCCAAATAAATCTATATAATAATACACTTTTAATTGCTTTTAGTCCTGCAAGTAAGATGAACTCTAGCTCCACAATATTTGGATTATATCCATAAATTTAAATCCATAATGGATTTAATAAATCCATAATGGATTGTATCCTCTACTCGGCACTGGTGAGGCCGCACTTGGAGTACTGTGTGCAGTTCTGGGCCCCCCAGTATAAGAAGGACGTGGAGCTTCCCGAGAGGGTCCAGCGGAGGGCAACGAAGATGATTAACGGACTGGAGCATCTCTCGTACGAGGAGAGACTGCGTTAGCTGGGCCTGTTCAGCTTAGAGAAGACTAAGAGGGGACCTTATTAACATGTGTAAATACATGAAGGGGGACTGTAGGGAAGAGGGGGCCAAGCTTTTTTCGGTGGT
>JAUBOD010000924.1:5636403-5648388 GCA_032353885.1 Nothura maculosa
GAGCGGGAAAGTTGGACTAGATGATCTCTAGAGGTCCCTTCCAACCTTGTAGATTCTGTGATTCTGTGATTCTGTGAAATTTGCTTATGCATCAAAATGAGCTGCAGAGATTGGAATTCTTTATTACCTAATCCTGGTCTTCTTTTATATAAAGCAACAAGAAAGTAATTTGTTACTCAGTCTTAATAGGTCAGAAGCAAGAAATTTCAGCTAATTTAGTTTAGTCATTTAGTTTATTAAAATCTTCACATGGTTTGTTTCATATATATATATATATACACACACACACACACATATGTTTTCCCTGATACTGCTGAAACTACATAAAATGTGCAGATATAATAAAAAGCATATGTAGAAAGCATATATAGATCGTTGTCAGTTGTAATTACTATTATTTTATGAGCTATCAAGATAGAGATATATCCTTAAGAGATATAATACTCAAAAAAAATCATTGAAGTTCCCTATAACTACTTTTTTTTTTCTTTTTTCTCCTCACTTCTGTTTTGGACTGCTTCTACTGACTGTTTTACTATGAACTGTTAGAAGTTAAGGTTATTTTGAAATACAGTATCTAATTATATGCAAGCACTGAGAAACTGACACTAGAATGTGAAAAAAATGGGCAAAATAAATAAAAATTAAATACCTTTATTTCAAAATGGTTGCACAATCAAAAATTCATTTTAGTATGAAATGCTACCTAATAAAGAGGATATATGTCTGTAAAAGGAAACTACATGTACAGCTTGAGCAACTACGTCTACAAATCAGACAAGCTGATGAGAAGTTTACATAATTTTTGTTCCCATTAAATGAAGTAGATATCTAGTCAGCTACCAGTAAGAACTTTTTAAAGTAAATATTTTATCTCCAAGTTCAAATTGTTTCACATAAATGCCTTTTAAAATAGAAATATGAACTACTCGACACCATTCTTTGATTTTGGGGGTTTGCAATGGATGAGACAAATGAAATCAGAAGAAAAATGTTTTTTAGGCTCTTGTGAAATAGTAAGTGATTCTCAATGACATTATGAACATTATGGAACCTGAGAGAAATGGCCAGTAATTAACCATTTCATCATATTTTGATGTTACTCACATTTTGCAATTACAGAGGAAATAGAGACCGAGTGTAGGAATTCAGAAATGCATTTGGGATGAACACTTTTTCTTTCTAAACATTGATGTTTTTCAATATTTATTTATTTTAAACAAAAAAACTTTCCAGAGCAAGCTGATTAGTTGATATTAAAATCTTAAAATTGTGAATATAAGTGTATAGACAATATTGCTAAAATACCTTTTGATTTTTTTCAGCCCTGTCCCTGAGGCTGTAGAACTACAGGGCTGAACTGCATAAAAGAGAGAAATAGGCTTAGTACAGTAAAATATCAGATGTGCTGGTTAATTCTCTTGCAGATGTGAGACATCTGAGACAAAACAAGAAACACTGAAAACTAGTAGCTCTGTTGATTCCTTGAAATGGTAACACATGGTAGGGTGTGAAATCTTTGATTAATAAACAAGCACTTCAAGCAAACCATGAATCACAGAGTGAAGCTATATGTGTTCAGACAGTGTTGCTACACAGTTGCCTATACAACAGGTGTCAAGGTATCAAGAAGACTAACTGAAATTATTCCATAATTAGTTAAGAAAAACATATGCAGAAGTCTTGATCTCCTTTAAGTATGTCTGTGGGAACATATTATAGGTGAGCTTTCAACTAATGTAGTAGAGATTATATTTTTAAGTAGTGGCATTTATCATTTACTTGAGCTGTACATAATTCCTGTGGTCTTCAGGCTCCTGCTATTTGAGGATGTTAATGAAATTATCCTTTCTCTGTAATTCCTTCCTGCCCAGGCCAGTAAGAGTAAAGCTAAACAATTTCCAATCTGTTGTCTTGTCTTGAGCTTCAAGATAGCAGAGGACATTTTGTACTCCATTTGTGCAGCCCTTCTTTTATTGCAGACTGTTTCAGATGAAATACTGTAGAAGATGGAAAAAGCTTTTTACTGAAAGAATAGGCCTTATTAGTAAGCATTTGTGTATTTGGGAAAGCTGTATTCCCTAATATTTTACTTGTGAGCTATATCTTTTGAAAATTCAAAAGTTGAAAGAACATCTGTTCAAAGTTTGTACAGGGGATTGCTGTTTCACATCTGATACATGAAGAAGCAGATCCTGCATTTTTATACAGTAGGAATAAAATGCCAAAATCATCACTGATACTAAATCCTGAAGACTTAATTATGTTAACAACATCTTAAGAGCACTGAGCCTGAGTGTGAGAATAGTGTTCTCTCCATTGGAACTAACTAGTCGTGATAAAGACATCTGACCTCATGCCATTTTTCATCTCTGTGAATACTGCTTCAAAATTGTTATTTATACTCCAGTAAATGAATACTACAGTTTATCAGACTAGGGGTATGCAAACAGGAATGTTCACTGAGACCTACTGCATACATTAATATTATCAGTATTATCAGTGTCATTGGAGATCATTTTCATTGCACACAAACCTGGCAAGACTTTATGCATGTAAGCTATTAGTGCTAGAATGAGATAGCAAGCATCTGAAATGCACTCAAAACTATACTTGTTTGTACTGCTGTTGTCCATTACAGGTGTCAGATCTCTGAGGGCTTTTAATAGGCCTTAATTACCCTAACTAGTCTCACCTGAGATATCCTCTGATCATGGTCTCAGTAGTTTTGTTTAAGCTCAGGCGTGTTTTGAGTTCCATGGATCAACTTTAGGCTTGGCTTGTTACTTTGTTTTGAGACTATGTCCTGTCAGTGATTGTCCAATCTGTATTGTTGCCACTCTTAAGTTTAGCTTTCCTTAGGGAGCAGCTTAGTTCTTGCTGTTCACAAATACCACACGTCCTCTAAGCAGCTGGCAGTTAACTGAGAGATTCCCTTGCTAATGACTTTAGAGACATTCCAGAATAACTTCTGAGTAGTGTTATATCACAAGTTGGGTGGTGTAAGGCTATTTAATGTTAATTGCTATTTATTTCCTGTGGTGATGCTGCAAGCATTAAAGGAGTGAGAGGAATCACAGTGTTTCATTCAGAAACATTGAGTCAGCGTAGGAATAAATAACAATAGCTGACTAGCCATGATTACAGTAGTATACATTCAACATGTCACTTTATCCCTATTGATTCTGCAGAAGATACATATCCTATTTACCACTTCATATTTTATTCTCTCTGCCAAGCAGAAAAAGACCAAAGTTCCTTGTTATTATTTAGATAACTAGAGCCTATGGCCTATAATCAATATTTGCAGTATTACTGCAATAGTAATCTTGGCCAAAATAATTGTGAGCTGAAGTGTCATAGCCAAAAATTGCTGTTAGTGCATTCTTGAAATGCTTCCCCTTTTGTAATGAGACCACTCATTTCTAAAACTGATATCACTGAAGTAAGATAATACTAATAGTCCTTTCTTCCTCCCTTTTGAGGAGTCAATAGGAGCAAATTTCTGTCACTGTAGCATTTTTTTTGAGCAAGCAGTTTGTTTAACTACAATGGCAAATTCTCATCACAATCACAGGAATCAAGGAGTATTTTTTCTCTTCAGTGATAACTCTGAATTTCAAAACCTTTATTCCAGGAAGGGATGGAATCAGCTTGGATGTTTCATCCCTGCAGTGGAGGAATTCCACTTCATGTTGTCCTCTTCCTGTTGGTTTTTTTTTTTTTTTTTCTGATTTCAAATAAATTCTCAAAATTAAAAATGTGTTGATTTTTACCTTTTTTAGTGAAACAGAAGATTTATTGCTACTATTAGTGAAATAGATATTTTAATGTTAAAAGAAATTTGAAGTATTCAAAGCAACATGATTTGTTCAAAAAACATGTTTTAACTAATTGTGAAAAAAATGGCAGAGTGGTCCATGGAAAAGTTCTTACAAAATGAAAATTTGCTGTTTAAATGATAGCAATTCTCTGCTATAGCTAGGACTGAGTGAATATATGTATTATAGAGAACTTGTATTCCTGTAATGAAATGAATATGATAAGACTAGAAGGTCTTACTTATGTGTCAGTTGCATGTACCAATTTGTAAAATATTTATGTTAATTTTCCTAGTTTCATGATTTGTTCTTTTAATATGATTTTAATGACAACCATAAAAATGGATGAATTCCATAATAGAACTTTATATTTGCACTTTTGTAGGCTGCATAAGATGCTTCTGGGTTGATTCAGGACCAGTAGCTCTAAGGATAACAAGTTATTCTCCTGTTCTTTTCTTCACAGCCTGTGTGCAGGCCTCCTTGCTGCTCTCCTGTTTTTGCTGCGTTTTTTTATGCTATTATACCATCATGTGCATTGTTGTAGCTGAGAATGAATGTGTATATGAATTTCTGCACAGAGTAGTGAAAGAAATCAATGTTACCATGAAACGTGCATGAAATAGGAAGTGGAATCAAGGAAGTTTTTTGAGTATCAAAAAATCCACAGAAATAACTGTAAAATTGCACCAGAGAGAAACAAATAACTTAGTACTGCGCTTACTCTTTTCAAAGAAAAAAAAATCTGGAGAAAGAGAACACTCTTTTCATTACACACTTTTAAATGCATCTAATACTACATGTGCTGATGGTAATTTTTATGAAGGACTGAGATGAAATACTTCAGTAAATGCATGTATTTCTCAGTGCTGCCTGTCTTCAACTGACAAATGCTCACAGATACTCATTCATCCAGTCTGAATAGCAAAGAATTGCAAAACCTGAGGTTCGTAACTAACTAAGCCTGCTAGACCCCTAAGAGCTTTACATTCACTTGCTCACAGAAAGATCCATCACCCCCAGGAGGCACTTTTTACTGTGCTTTCTCCCTTCAAGTTTGAGTGTTCATATTTCTGTCGGTTTCAGATGTTGGAGAATTGGTTATTGCAGACTCAAGGCATATTGCTGCCAAGGGTTTACTTCCAATTTACAATGACTTTAAGGGAGAGAAGTCTGGAAAGAGCAAGTGCTGTACGAGCTTGCTATTGCAAATGTATTTCAGAAATTTCAAACTCAATTGCTCAGAGTAATTTTCTTCCTTTTTGTATGTGTTTTAAACATAATATAAAGTCATATTGAGATACAAAGCTAGTTGTATGTATGTCAAACTTCAGTGATTCCCACTCCTATAAAACAGCTGGAGAAGCATGAAGTTTGGCACAAAGAACTATTTTTTTTTTGTGCTGCACAATTTTTGTATGAACAGGAAGATATAGACTTTGTAATTATTAATAACAAGTATGGTCTGTATGAGGAGGTTTTAATTCTAATAGCCCTCAGTGGTTGTTCAGGGTCTTTGTAGTTCCTAGATAGTAGTCTCCCTTTTAATCACTTGTGAGTCTAGTCCACTATGGGTTACAGTGTGCTTATCAAGTACAACACTGGGAGAAAATCAGTCCCTTTAACCATTCTTCCTTGTAATTTGTGTGGAAGCTGATCCACTTCAACCCTTGTACTTGACTTGCTGGAAAAAGTGACTACATAACCCTTGACTTGCTGGAAAAAGTGACTATATAATTCCTAAAACTCTTGTGAGCATGGATACTGTATTTCCTCAAAACTCCTAAGAACAGCATTAAAAATAAGAAGTCTTGTAACTGTCCTTTCAGTCCCACGTGGGTATGTTTGCACAGACAGAACATCTTGGGAAGAAAATTCCTGATAGATATGAGAGGTCAAATAGAGCAGTTTAGAGAGTGGCTTTGGAAGTCACTCATTCCTTTTTTATATCATCATGTGAAGTCTCCCCAAATTTAAGCATGTATGAGTAAGATCAGACTCACTTTCTGCAACCTATCACTGTGCCCGTTTATAGTCTGGTGTAGGAATAGCAATGCAGTGTGTTGCCCTCTTATGGCAGATGAGTTAAAATGAATTGGAACACCCCTGCTGCTCTGGAAGATTTAGATAGCATCTTGTGCTCTTACTTGATATTATTAGTTACAAGTAACAAATAGAACTCATTAGTATTATTTATGTCCAGTATTATTTATGGCTAGTATTATCTATGAGTTTTATAACTTATCTTTCAGTAAGATAAGATTGAGAAATATATTGATATCTTTAAAGTGCATGAGCTTTTCTACTGCAAAGAAAGCTATATCCTCTGACTGGCGTTATACTGAAACATAGGACAGTAAAAATTTTGGACAAAAACATTAAGAGGAATTTAGCTATGTTTCTGTTACTGCTGATTAAATGAAAGTAAATTCAAACAGCGAGTATAATGTCTAAAAGTGCTTAAGTGACTTACGAGTCTATATTCTGGGACAATGAAAACCACTAGAATGATAATAGACTTTTTCTTAGCTTATCACAAATCCTTCTGCTCTGTTTGGATGTCATTGTAGAATTTTTCATGAGGTTGACAGCAAACATGATTGTCTCTCATATTAACATATTTGACCATAATACCATTTTTTCCTCATCACAGTTCTTTCTCTCTCTATCTACCTCTCTTTTTAAAAATACTGTTTGTATCTGCTACCCACTTACGAATTTCATTCCTTTTATGTTGTCTAACATCTGCATTTAATTGTGCAATAGAAATTTAGGAGCATCCAAAACTGAGATCAACATAAAGCAATGAGATAATAACTACAGAGTCCATTATTTTGTGAAATTTACTTAGTTTTCAAACTTCCAGTAATATTCTGAGCAGCATGTTTATTTTCTCTACTTGTCTCTCCATAAAGAGATTTGGAAATACTTATCTGTACCAAGGAATTCTTAAGTATATTGCATAACTGTTGCATGCAGGATTAGCTAGTTATTTACTGAAATATCTCCATTTATCATGTCATTTGCCATCCTGTGTAAATATATTGAATTTGATAAATGTTCTAAAGATTCATTAGCAAGCCAAACAATGAAATAAAATATGAAAAAATACATTAACAGATGGGCCTTTGCTTCAGTGCTCTGTGAGAAGATTCCTAGAGGCTGGCTTTTAATTTTACAAGTCACCTTCTCCCATACCTTGGCCATTAGAGAAATCTTGTGTTTATATGGACTCATAGAAATCTGCTTAACTAGTTAATTGGCTTAGCAACTCATTACATTTCTTTCTACCTAAAATTGACAGGAAGCAGTAATGACAAAAAGCTTTGGAATTTTCATTAAGAGATGAATTTTCATTACTGTTTTTCAAATTAGAACTCCAGGGTTTATTTCTATTTCTTATTGCATCTGATCTAAACTATTGAAATGAATGGTCATAAGAGCCCACTCTAGGGCATCAGCTGGTGTAGAGCTAGTGTAGAGGGTTCTTATCCTGTTAAGATACAGAATGTGTTTTGCCATTTTTGTATTTTGGATTATGTTATGGATTATGCTCTGTAGTTTTCAAGGAATACAGTTTATTTCACAGATTTTTCTTTAAGAACTGTGAATATAATCCTAAGACTTATGTTAGAAATTGCTTTCCAGTAATACTTTTCTGAGCTTTGGAATCAAAAATGGCAGTTTGGTTATTATTTCCAGGGGATAAATTCATAGATGCCCTGAGAATCATGACTTCATCAACAAAGTGGTAATTTTGGGATGTATTCTTTAACAGAGTTTGCACAGAACTTGAGCTTTGTCTTTTAGATGGTAGTGGTCCCCTTTTTGATGTTGTGCAAAGAGTATGATGAGTTGTTATCACTTTGAATCTGTTTTTTGGTAAGTGTTCAGAGTAAAGGAGATGGACAAATGCAGCCTATATAGGCAAGAGATCTAAGGAAACGGGATTTTCTGGAGAGAAATATGGGACCCTTACAGTTGGGTAAATCACCTATTTTTTCTAAAGTGTGTTTATTCCATAATAAAAAGTAGTTTATAGTGATTGAATCTTATCTGTAAATACTACTTTGGGGTTAAAATAATTTGTATTTTTAAAGTGCTTTGAGCTCCTCAAAAGGTTCCATATTATTGCAGAGCTTTGTTCTTAGGAAATATCTGAGCTTGTTCATTTTAAATACCTTTCATTTCAGTGTACTTCCATGGTCATATATATTGCTCAGTATTTCCTCATAAATCTCATAAGAGATTTACTTCAATCCAAAACACATAGAGATCATAAGTAGTGTTATTAACAAAACATCTACTTGGCAAGAAATATATCTGTGAATAGTCAGACATCTGATTTACTCTTTTCTTACTCTCCTTTTCCTTCCTACACTTTTGACTTTTCTGTTGTTTACAATGCTGACATGTACTAGCAAAGATGCATGAAAGGTATGGAAACTCAGCCCTCTTATATTTTTGGCCTTGATATTAAACTACAAACTAATACTAAATTCTCTCTGACAGATATATCCATCTGTTGATAGAGAGAAGGGCACCAGCTGGATCATGGCCTTTGTAATCTCTAGCACTTTTCTACCAGCTGACTCAGAGATGAACATGTCAGTGTTACAGTGAGATTTCATATAAAAGAAAGAGAAGGATGGGAAGCCCCAGAACTGTGAATGTGGAAAAAGAGCTTATAAAAATTATTTATTATATAAATATACTCATGCTGAGGGGCTATGTAAATATTTGTGGAATCTCCTAAGAAGGTTATATGTGTATATTTTACATAAAAATATGTTATTGTCTTCTGTAGGATTCCGGAGGGAGGGCATTTCTATCTAGAAAATCTCAATGTGTTAGATCTGTTGTGTGGAGGTTGTGTGCGGAGGCTACTGATACGTAATAGTTCTGATATCTTATGGGCTTTTAGGACTTTTCCTCTTGTGAGAGCAAGGAGAAATAGGTCAACATGAAAGAAGATACATTTTCCTTACCAAAATGAACATTTGTGAGGGAAAATGGAATTAACTAATTTTTTAATAGTTTTTACCTTTTATGAACATTATGTGCTCAATTCAGTTTAAAATCCATGTAAAGTTCTAAATAAAAAGTTAAAATATTTCCTTTTGAAAGCCTCAAAGAAAATATTTAAACTCTTTCAAAATTCCTTCCTTAATTTTTCAGCTAATCCTGAATTCCACTTGTCCAACATTCTTATCTTAAAACGTTGCCTTGTGCCATATATTAGATGCTTGTTGGGCCAAATTTAAGCAGAAAATGTAGGTGATAAAATTAACAAATTTTTCCAAAGAATCAACTTAGCTTCAATTTTAAAATTAAATTTTGAATTATTATTCTAGTTCTGCAGCTAAGATGAAGGAATCAGGATGAAATCATTTCTAGCCAGTTTATTCTTATCTGCTCTAAAATAGTGAAAGTATTGAATTCTTTTATCCCTTTGAGATCTTGAAGTATTTTTGAAAGGAAATTCTGCTTAAAATTTATTTTATCTGCATCTGTCCAGACTTTCTGCCTTTTTTGTACTGAACTGCAAAAAAGAAATACGTTTTTCTACCACTTATCTAGAAGAATTTGGAAAAACTTCAAATGTAAATATTTGTGCTTTGAAAGTAACAGAACTAAAACTGATACAATGCTAAAGAATTTTGTTGGCCAGATGGTGCAGTGGTAGCAATGAAAGCAGCCAAATGGGAGAGCTTCATTTAGTTCTCGACTTTGTAATATGAGGCCACTCTTGGTGACATTGATACTTGGTTTTTAGAGGACATCATTGACAAGAAAGACTTCCTGGTAATGCCAGCTGGCTTTCAGAAATGTCCCAATGAAAGGCCAAGACTGGGCCATAGCAATAATGTTGCCCATTATGTAGCCTTGTTTGGAAAAAAGCAAAACATCTTGGTATAAATAGGAAAAAAGCAGACATCTAAAGTCTTAAAACAGGAGTAAATCAATTTGAATCAACAGGAAATATGAGCTCTGTAACTATATTTCTTCAATACTGTAAAGAAAGAAAGGTTTTTAGGCCAAAAAAAGTATGTTTATGTTGGGCCTCGTTAAGGTTTGCTTCACCTTGGCACATCTTTTTAATAGAATCTTATTATTTGAAAATTCTTTGGAGCTGATAACAAACATAACAGTGAATCTGTTGTGTTGCAGTAATAACATGGAGCATATTTTTCAATTAAAATTTGAGAGGATGTTATAAGGATGAGTTGAGTTGTCTGTAAAGACAATGCTGACTACCTTGCATCTGCCGTCATTCAAAGCATACTTTTCTGCAGGCAGTTAAGCTGTTTCCTAAAACCTTGAAATTTTCCCACCTCATCTATAGCTCTGGGACAATTGAGCATGAACCTCAGGATTAGTAATTTATTTTAAAACTTGCTCAGGTCTGTGACACTGTATTCACAAACTATTGATTACATTTTTATGATCAAAAATGCCTATATTTATATAAATTAATGTTTATTCTTTGCAGGCTTTTATGCATAGCAATTTGATTTTTCTTCATATACACAACTTAATTTTTTTGTTTAAACTTATGAATTTTGTAAGCTTTTCTTTTAAAGATGTCTCTTTTTTTTGGATCCAAATTTGAAGTGACAGTTAAAAATGGTTTTGATTTGGAACATGAAAATGAAATTGCACATGTGGAAACCATTTCTCAGATAACAGAAGTAGTTATATCCAGTAATTTACCAGAGCCTTCACTGTTCCACTCTGTCTGGTAGTCTTTCTGAACAATGCTCTGTGTTTTTATTATCATTTGGCTGTATATGGGCAAACATATGTAAGAATTATCTTTATTAGAAAATGAGTTAAAGTTTGCTTTCATAGAATTCTACCACTGGCTTCTTGGGAAAGTGTGTTGCTGTCCTTTTATGTCATTATTCTATAGCATATGGAGGGTTTCAGTTGATTCCATAGAACAATATTTTGGCAGTTCTTATGAGGCTGTATAGTCAAGACACTTTTATATATTAACTATATTCTCAAATAATTACTGACATTTTAAGCCAAGTGTAAAATAATAGTTTCACATTTCAACAGCACTCACACTTAAGTAATTCCAAAGTGACATCACTGGCAATTACAATGTGACTTTTAACCTAAAAGAACAAGCATAGCATTGAAGATGCTCTAATAGGAAATAAGGACTAATGTCAACAGAAGAATAGATTTCTAATTTATATTCTTTTAAAAAATATATTCTTGCTTATGGATTTGGAACATTCTTGCAATAGTTACTATTATCTAAGTATCATATTTAATTTGTATCTTACACTACCTATCAAATTCAGTATTATTTTGCAATCCATTGAACTTAAAATGTTTTCCAACAATGGAATAGAAAATATATTTTAAATACATAGTAGAGTTACATTTTAAAAGGCTTTTCACTATGAAATGTGAAAAGAAAAAAAAGAAAAAACAAAAAATCTGGTATATGTTTTAGTTATATAGGCTGTTTGTCTAGATAATTTGGAGCTAATGTCCTGGGCGTAGACTACATCAATTATTTTTCCTGTAACTCCCTTTTGATCATTTACTTCTTCAATTAACTATTTTTAAATTTTTCTACCAACAGTTTACTTGTCATAATGAAAGTGCATGCAACCCTGATTAAAATGAAATAATGGAACAAGTTGTATTTCTATATCCATTCCTTTTTTTTCATCAGTTCTTGTTTGTTTTTATAGCTTTCATAGCTACAATGAACACCAAGAATAGCACTCCTTCCATCTAACTTCAGTCAATTAATAGCTATATAGCTAATCCTAAACTCTTCAATATTCCAAGAAGAATATTTCTGTTAAAATATCTAAGTGGAATAAATTTCCATAGTTCTGTCCTTCCACTTCTTATACAGAAGCCTTGCTGATGATTTTAGATTTTATGTCTAAGTTTTAAATTGGTGAATTTAGACACATGATTTAGTCAATCTTTAGGTTAACAGTTTAAAATCTTTGACTTTAAAATGTCATTTATTTCATAGAATCATAGAATGCGTAAGGTTGGAAGACACCTCAGAGGTCATCTAGTCCATCCCCCCTGCACGCACAGGGTCACCTAGAGCACATGGCTCAGGGCGGCATCCAAGCGGGTTTTAAAGATCTCCAAAGAAGGAGACTCCACAACCTCTCTGGGC
>JAUBOD010000924.1:5648488-5716901 GCA_032353885.1 Nothura maculosa
CGATGCTTCAGTTTGAAGCCATTTCCTCTAGTCCTATCACTGTCCACTACTGAAAAGGGGCCAACCCCATCCTCCTCCCTCCCTCCCTTGAGGTATTTATAGATACTGATCAGGTCCTGATCAGTGAGGGGGGCCTCAGGTCACTGAGGGGGGCCTCAGGCTTCTCTTCTCCAGGCTGAACAGGCCCAGCTTAGAGAATATTTTGCACAGCCTAGACAAATGAACAATATAAAAATATTGAGGACTACATGATGCGTAAGAATACTATAAATAATTTAGATATTTACCTGCTTTTGGCTGAAAACAGGAAATATGTAGTCATTGATACAGTTTGAAACAGTGAACAGGAAGCATTACTCCTAATCTCCTGTTTACCTTTTATCTTTTATCTTTTATTTACTTATTTATGTCTGTTTCTGCATATTTACTCCTTCAGATGTGAACTGCCTGGTTTCTCTCGTACAGGCATGGAGAATCTGATCCATAGATGCTATGAATCTCACTGTTCATGTTGGAGTCTCTTCTTGTGAACAGACACTAAAAAGAAAACATCCGCAGTAATATTAATAATTAAACTTTTTGATACGACAGCAGTTAAAATCAATCAGAAGGTGAGACTTAAGAACCAAGGAGACCCGCTTTAATGCAATATATATATTAATAATTCAGATTTTTATTGATGCTTATTTCTTCCCAGTTTATGTAATGAATCCTATATAGAACATTGTGGTCTAATAGGAAAGTATGCAAAATGTTTCATCCAATCTCAGCAACAGTAATATTGTTCATTACTTAGAAGAAGTCATGTTCTGAAAGGCATCAGTGCTTTGTTAATATTATAACTTGAAAGGTTCATGTGTACTAGGACTTATGAGTCCAATGGCATTCTGCAGGGATTAGAAGAATTTCCATAGCTAGATGCCTTGGTAGATGCAAGCGTCCATTGGTGCAAGGAAATAAAACATGGAGAAAGCAACTTTTAAATGGCTATGTCTGCATTAGGAAGGCACAATAGGAGAGGATCTGCAGGATGAAACAGTGGGGTGCTGAGGCAACTTGTTGTACTCTGTGTTTTATGTTATTCACCTCAAATACTATATAGAAGATGACAGTTTACACTGACTACAATCACTATTCTGTATTTCTACTATATATATATATATGTTTTAATACATATAAAAGAGAATGGTGTGCCAGAGCCTCAGATGGTATTTGTCAGCAATTTTTAAATAGGTTCACTGTATTTATCATATCACTCTTTGAGCCCTTGGAATACAGACAACAGAAGGATCATTATCTGTAGCCCATGAAAATGTGTGCAGACAGTGTTGCTTCTGTCTTCCTTTCTCTGAGGGCAGTTTTGTGTGAGTGCATTTGGAAGCAGGCAATCTGAACTTACACCTCAGGCACTTTTTAGTGCCTGATCATTAGGTTCAAGGCAACTGAATCTTACATTCTTTTAAGAAATCAGATTCAAGAAAAATAGTTTCTTTACTCAGACTAGTCATAGTTTGATTGTTAGAATACTCTTTGCAAAATTACAATTGTGACTTTGCAAATATAAAGTCTAGTGAGGGACTCCACCCAAGTATCTGGAGGTTTGAACTGGTAGAATGTTTTCTGAAAACAGGAGAATTACTCAAAATCACAGAAAATCCTTACTATTGCATGGACATCATCAATGTCCATGTGTTACTGTCGTATGTAGCTCACCAGTTCATGAGTGGAGTATTCCACAGTCATCTCATTTATTTGTCTAAACAGCCAAAGTTTTAGAGCTCTCTTTTCAGTGGAAACAGCTCTATCACAGCAGAAAGTTAGCAGACCTGGTCCTGTTTTAATAGGACCAGAATTTCTCTTTTTGTTTGTTTGTTTGTTTTTATTTTTCATTCATTGAAGGAGAAAAAGTTAAAACTGTATAATTTCTAGAGATGGTGAAGGCTCAGGACAGGTAGCTGGGAGCATATCTTGAAGTATGGAGCAACATCCAGATAACAGCCTAGTAGTAACGTTAAATAGTAAAGTAAAAAACAGCTCTCAAGTAAGGGCAGAGTAGAACTCTTGGGCTACTTGGAAAATATTTGGTATTGTATATTGGTATTTTAGCAATGTGGCCAATTTTTAATATATGGCACAATTGATAATCAAGCTCTGAAAAAGGTACCATATAGACAAGATAAAAATAGGCAAGATAAAGAAATTCAAAGGAATCTAGTTCCAGACAAGTTCATAAGTGAAGTAAATGTTAGTTTTTATGAAGATGAAGATAGTGAGCAGTGCAGGATACTGGAAGGACATTTAGCACTTTGTTTCAGCACTTTAACAGCACATTTCTGTCAGGCAAAAAGAATTCAAAAATTTATAATAAAAATTCATTAGAAAAAATGGAGAAGTGTATCAGAATCTAATGCAAATAGTTTAGTGACAAATAGTAGATTCACTGAAGTAGTGCTTAGTCTATATCAAAAGATGTAGGACTTTTTTTTTCAGAACAGAGAGGAAATCTGATAAAATTCTTATTTCTCATTCAAGTTTTTCTTGGAAAGACACAGTGCTACTTCTTCCATTTCTTTATTAACAAGAATAAGGGAACACTTTAGGATCATATACACTTCATTCTTATATTTCTCAAATAATGAGATACTGAAGTAATAATTTGACAAATATATCTTTGTGAGCAGAGAAAAGAGTACAACAGACTATCTCTGCCACAGTTTCTCATTTATTTTCGGTGTCTTTATGGTTATCTTTGAATAGGTCTTGTGTAATTTTTCTAAATGAACCTGTGTTATGCTTTGCCATGAAGATTCTGTCATAAAGAATTAATATATCTTTGGGAAAGAGATGCCTTTCATATTATTGTGTTTTCTCTGAGGATATTCATGGAAATAATGGGTACATCTTTTGTTTGTTCACTTGTAACAGAGAAGAGAGTTATTATGAATCTATCTAATGGGCAGAACTCTGTGAATGAAAAAGATTTCAGGCTGCTTAGAAATCACTGTTACGATTCAGAAAGCCAAATGCAGATGACAAGAGAGGACAGTTGAGAAAAGCACTAAACCTAAAAACAAAAATGTACACTTGAATGTTAAAATCAGGATGCCCATAATGTACAGTATATTATGAAGTATTTACTTTATATTAAGTCTAAAATGCAGCCTTGGACTGAGGCAAATTTAATATTTATATAGAACAAACAAAATAAGCTTCTGGTTCATGACCAGGGGCCTACCTGCAGTTACGACACAAATTCATAGATAATAGCAATAGAAAGGGAGTAATAATGAATAGCTTGTAGAATTCTTATCTGATACTTGAACCGATCTCTGTTCGTCACAGGAGATGTGTGGTATGGAGCTGTTGCATCATAATATTTTTAATTTTATTCAACTCCAGTTTTAAATTTCCAATTGTTAAAAGAAAAGGGGTGGTTATTCTTTTCAGTATGTTTCTCCTGTTTTCCCTTTCTGTTGTAATATTTGCCTCAGGTGTTTCAGTCTTCTCATTGAAAAATAATGCTTGTGTAATTTAATTTCCTGCAATTTTATGTTAAGTACAATGATAGGAGCTTAGAACCATAGAAATGTGTGATTTGAAAGGGGAAAAGAACTGTGTGGGTTGAATCTATTCATGCAGAATAGTAATTGTTCATTAATATTTTGTTTTCTTTCAACAAGCTTCTGGCAATTAAGAATGAATAGAAAGAAAAGGATAATGACCTGTTTTATCAAAATTCAAATGCTTAAAGAAACACTTAATTTATGTGATGAGTTGATGTAACTGTTCTGTCTGTTTTTCAGCTCTACCCTTTACATATCTCAGAATCATTATTTTAGTCTTGCAAGCAGATTGACATTGATTGACTCTCTGAAGTTAACAGGAAGTGTAATATTTAGTTTTGACTCATCACCTGTGTCTTTTCTGCTCAGGAACAAATTGAAATATAGAAAATTTTGCAAGAAAAAATTTACTGTAAGAGTGATCTGTAAGGTACCGTAGGTTGCCCAGAAATGTTGTGGAGTTCCCATTTGTGGAAATATTCCAAACATGTCTGGACATGACCCTTAAGAATCTGCTATACCTGCAGGCAGCAGCTTGGAATAGGGGAACTGGATTAGATAATCTCCAGATGTCTCTGTGATTCTGTGAAAAATGTTTCTTTTGCCTGTCTAAATTCTGGTGAATAGCCCAAAACATCCTTAAGAAAATGTCCTCTAAGTATGAAATATTCTGATTTGAGAGTCAGAGAAAACAACAAGTGTATTTGCTGATCGTTTAGGATTTGGGGTAATGAGCAAGTGAAAGATGAAAAAAAATATTTTCAAAAGGCTAATGCTGTTGAGATGTAGGTGTTGTGACAGCATAGGGAGTAATAGAATCATATTATTTTTATTCAAGTGCCAAGTAATTAAAGAGACAAAATTGCCAATGTTTCCCTGTTGCATTTCAGTTCAACTGCTCTATGTCCAGAATCAGTAGTTGAATAACTGGCTGAAAAGGGGTTGGTGATTGTGACTCTTAACTCTCAATTAAGCAGAGAAAGGATTCATTCTCCCACACCACCATTATAACTCAGGTGAACCACACTTAAGTCAATAGTATTTACAAAGTTGATAGTAATTCTTGTGCAGAAAACAAGAAAGAATATTATACATAAATAGTGTAATATAGTGTATTTCCACTGGAAATACAGTGGAAAAGTGGAAATTCTCAAAAATGGAAGGAAAACCTTTCTCAGAGCAGAGGAAAAGTGTTAAGTTGATGACTTATGCTACTATGTGGATGAATTGTTTCTCATTTAGACCAGTCCAAATAGGTATCTCATCTGACAAACAAGCCTGTCCTTGATGCCAACTGCTGATTATAGGGTTCTGCATGATTTGAAAGTACATTGTGGTTTAACTTTCTTAGACAGGGAGCAGTGAGTAAATGCATGCTAGGATAAGCCCTGTGCCACAGAATAAGTGGATTAATGAGTACAAACTGTAAGATATAGCTTGAGACTGTAGTCATTTTTTTTTTCCTACTAATGAGGTAAATGAAAATAACTGATTCATGAAATGCAGTTGAAAACAGGAAGAAACGATGATTTTCCTTTGGCGTGGAATGCGAGGGTATCATTGTTCCATAATCTGCTCATGTTCATAATCACATACAATGGAGAATAATTCCATAGCAGAACGTGTGATAAACACTTATGGAGGGAAAGCATTATCAGACCTATTGCATTTCTCATGGCTAGGAAGGGCTAGACCTGCTATGAACTGCTGTGAGACTAGTAAAGATTTGGGATTGCTCTTTTGCTGGGAAAGAGATGAGCTGCTAGTGGATTTATCTGGGTAAAAGCAGCTCTGCCCTGTTGATTCACAGTGCTAGCAGATGGAGCTGCATTAGTGCTGTGCACTGAAAATGGCTTCAGCTAAACATAACCTTCTCTTCTTCCCATACGTGCATGTGCCAGATTTTGCCAGCACTTGCAGATTTCTCATGTCAGTATTACTGAGGTAAACACAAAACGAAGGAGGGAATCTGCTTCGCCCTGTTAAAGTGGGGTTCACATCGTCATGCTTGGCAATTAAAAGGCATGCTTGGCATCAAATGGTTGAGAAAACCAGCATTTTACTTCTAACATTTCTGAAATCTTAATCCTGCTATCCATTCTCCCTCCCTGCATTTATATGCAGTTTTTCTTTGAAACCTCAAATATTGTACTGACGAGGATCTAAATGAAGATTAGGCTACATGAAAAAAAATGTTCTTATCTACATTTTTTTTGGTATTCATAGCAACTGATCTACCAATGGCATTTATTATGCATCAATGTTTTAGTGCTCGTAACTGTTTCTTGATAAGAATTAAATCTGGTTTCGGAATATTGAACATTTGAATCTTCCTGTTAGTAATAATTAAAAGATTGCTATGAGTTATATGTACATTCCAGATCACTGCCTTTTTTTCTAGTGGCCTTGTATAACAATCTTGTTTTCTTTTTTTATCAGCGTTATCTGTGAGATAGTCCTTGTTTTTAGGAGTGTAGAAAACAGGTACTATTAAACTCTAGTGTCAATTTTCAAATTATATAAAAAAATTTATAACTGATAGGTGTATTACAAGTATTCTGATGTCAACCACATTATACAATCTACAATATGTAGGGTTTTGCATATGATTTCTCTTTGCCAGAAAGGAGATGGTAAACCACGGTATGGATATTCAAAATTGTCTATTTTTAAAATCCATTAAATTTATCAACTATAGTGTTCCTTAACTATGTTGATGGCAAACATATATTATTATCAAGGTCTATTTCTTTTCATCAGAAAAGCACAGCCTGTGATGTTATTCCAGGAGGCATGATGCATTCGAAATTTACAATACATTTGACTGAGAAGATCTGGTTCTCAGAAGTAGTGCAATATACAGCACAAATTCTGATATCTATACTGTCAATAGAAGTGTAATAAATGCTTCAGAATAACAATTAACATGCACATCATTTTTTGGGATAGGATTTTACTGTTATATTCATTTATATTCTGTGGAATGAGCTGAATTGGTTCTGCTGAAATGAATATTGTGTCAGATAATTCTGATCAAGACTAGCACTTGAGAAGAACAAGAAGATGAACACCTGATTGTTTTAAAACTCATTTAACTTACTAAAGATCCATCAAATTTATTTTAGTTTATAGCACAGATAATAAACTTCCAAGGGATTTTCAGACATCCATAATATATTCCTGTTTTCTTCTCTATATGCTATCTACTAAAGACCTAATTCCAGAAAAGAATATGGGAAACTACAGGGTTCTCATTCCATGATACTTGTTTTAAATATATGTACTTTTGTTTTTATAATAATTGCAGATGTGATAACCAAGTACTGTGTGCTTGTGATCTGCTTGTACAAGTTTCCCAAAAAGCGAGTGTGAAGGGGGCAGAAATTTTTAAATAATCCTTGGTAGTTTCTTTTAAATCCTAGTTTAAATTGCATTGCTCTGATTCTACTAATAACTCCAAATGATGCAGTCTGTTCCTGATAAAATGTGTCTTTTCCACAAGAAGACCCTAGGCAAGTGATTATATCTAGGAAGTAGGTGGCGTTGATTCATCATCACCCTTATGGAATAAAACCTTGAAAACCTCTAAGCAGTACTTCAGTGGGTGGTAATATTTATCTCCTTAGATTAAATCCTTAATGAGAAATTTCAAAGGGGTTATTCCAAAATGGTGTTTTAGAATACTTTGTAATAAGGACCAATGAGGAGAGTGTGATAATCATGAAATACAGGTTTTACACTCTACTGTTGAATTTTCCTTCGGTGTCATACACTTTATCCATACACAGTTATCCATGGTTAGAACTGAAAATAAAGTTTTCCAGGAACTGAAAAAGGAGCAGAATCTTCATATTTTAGCGATAAGTTGCATTGAGCTTTGCTCGGAGTTGGAGGTCATTACTCATTCACTATTTTACAGATAAATTTTACTCCAAGGTCTCTCTTTTAATGGAGATTGCAAAATTCGGATACATGGATTGATGGTAGTCTGAGAGTTATTGGGTTATCATATGTTTGTCAGATCTACAGAGACTTTTAAATGGAGTTCTTAATAATGAATGTTTGGTAAAAGGAAAGCGTAGGGTAGTAGTAATCTACAAATTCTGAGAATCACTTCCTGAATTTTTATCTTTTTGGACTTATGTCAGTATTTCTTGCATCTAAGTACTTATTGGAGACCTCCATGATATTCAGGGCAAGGTCTAAGTAAACACAAATTCTTTGCCTTCTAGATTTGCATCCCCCTAACACAAGAAAGGCAATGTCAAACTGGAGTTGAGATGGAGGACACCCAAAATGGTCAGAGGGGCTTGTTCTGTGTGGAGCAGGTGAGGGTCCTGGGTTTGTTCAACCTGGTAAAGAGGCTACTTTGGGGAATATCTGTGGCAGGACATCAAGAAGTCAGTGGTGCAGAGTCTTTTCAGCGTGGTGCAGGATAGGAGGATGAGGAGCATGCACTGAAACAGGAGAAGAGGTGGAAATAGAATAAAAGGAGAAGCCTTTTCCCATGAGGGCAGTCAGGCTGTGGAACAGGCTAGCCAGAAAGATTTGCTCCATTCTTGGAGGATCTCAAGACCTGATTAGATCTAGGTCTTGTGGATCCTACTCTAATCACAAAGCTTTGCACAGGAAATTGAACTAAAAAAAACTCAGATCCCTTCAGATCTTAGTTATCCTGATCCTGGGACCCCTATGATCATTAGTGAGTAGGCAAACGATCAAATATCACTTATTTTTCTGTTCAGTTTGAACATCAGTCTTACCAAATAGATAAGAATAAGTGAATGGAGTATTTTCAACAGTAATTGGTCTCATAATGAAAGTTGCCTTTCCTTTGACAGAACAGCTCAGCTTCAGTATAGGAGGTTCACTATAGGTTTTAGTTCACTAAAACCAGACTTGCAAGGTGTTAATTGTAAAGCATGAAAACATTTTAAGATTTTACCTTAAAACCTCATCTTAGGATCCATCTGGGCATTGCAGAAATGAATTAAGGGTAAGTGAAGAATAATCCTTTCCTTTTATCTTTACACAATTCCTTGAGATGTTCTCTGAATAGCATCTGACAAACATCTGAATATAGATGTACAATCTGCATTGTGCGAGCAGTTTGGACTTAGTAAGTAGTGCATCTGAATTTCCCATATAAGCATATGGGAAGTATGGGAGCTACTCAATTGGCATGGTACACTATGAAGAAAATAATAAAAAATCAATGCCAGGACAGTGTAATGGGAGTAAAGAACATTACTGGACAAATAAGTCCTTACTTTGTACTCCGAAGTATTCTTAAGTGATCCGAAAAAGGTCATATTAGAAGGAAACAAAAGAACCTGTTTACGAGACTAAAATTTGTCTGCAATTTGGTATCTATGTACTTTGAAGTCCAATTGTGAGAAGAAAATGCTGAGGGGAAATGACTGCTTCCATAATTAAAAGAAAAAAATTACAAAAGAATATTGGTTACTCACCTCTGAAATTCTAGATAATCTTAGATTAAGGCACTTTAATTTTTTTTTTGCATTCATTTATTTTTTCCTGGGGGAATAAATGTATATGCAAATCACAAATAAAATAACACTTAAGCTTTTACTGAAATGAAAATCTAAAATATAAATAGCACAGACATTTTGCAAGAAATACCCCTGCAAAAGGACTTTATCCACCTTTCATGGTTTAAAACAAAGAGAAGAAAATTTTAGAATTCTCTTGCATTCCAACAAGCTGCTTCTTTCTGAATATCCCTGAAAGTGAATGGTGTTGCTGAGTATCTCTGGGGAAAAAAATATTCGAATTGGGCATTGTAGACTTAGGTTTTAACATAGGAGCTCTAATCCGCCTGTAATTTTTTTATGATTTCTACAGACTTTGGTAATAAAGGCAGCATCTGCAAACTATTTTTTGATATGGGAAGGCATTATTTGTGCTCTTCATTCATTCATTTCCTTCTTCTATTCTCCTTGTGCTTAATATAGTATAACCTAACTCTATGTTAAATGGATATAAAAGCACTTTGCACCTAAAGAATAGTAGCAAACCTTAAAAGATCAGAGAATCACCATGAGAATACCATGACTTATCTTAGAACCTTCTCGTATTCATAGCAACATTCTACTTTATATTCTGATTTACTTCAGCCAGGAAGCCTTACTTACATTTTTTAAAAATATTAATTCTCACCGAAATGCCACCCTCTAATCGTTAGATTAGTGTGGACTTCCATTTTTTGGGACTCATGTTAAGTTTGTAGTTTAAATTATGAGAGAGTCTCCTCCCTGCTGGCTTGTGTACAATGGTTCCACTCTTTAGTTACCATGGATGCTAGTGAAGAGTGATGTATATTGATGTCACATCCAACATAGGGTTTGAAGCACATCTGATTATGAAAGTGGGCAGTGCACTCAGACCTCACATTCTAAATAAGCAAAGTCTGCATAGTGTCTTATAAAATGAGCCTATTAATATATGTTTTAGAAGATGCTTTCTAGATAGAATATATATCTAAACACACGCGTGCACATATATGCATATACATACAGCTGCATACATCTGTTTGAACACACAAGTCTACGTGCTAAAGTAGGTTCTTTATTAGAACTTCAAATACTTTTCTGTGGTTTTCTAGTGCTGCAGAGCTTGGTCAGAGCCAAACAAAGAAAAGGCAAATTTTTAGCAGTAAATTATTTCATTCGGGTGTAGCTTAAATCACAGGAGAATCACTTAGTATTTTACTGAATATCACAACCTGCCTTCAATATCCTTTGCAATGTAGGGATAGGAGTCTCCCACTTCCTGAAATACACATGGATGTCAGAGTTCAATATGTAAACTCTTAGAAGCAACAGTAATATCTGTCATTTTGAATGAATACAAATCTGTAACAATCTGTGTTTGTACAGTCCCAGTGGAAACATGTGGTGTCAGCTGTGCTTGCAATACTTTAAAGGTTTTATTAAGTCAGCTGGCAACACACCCTATCTCCAGGCGCTGAATTTTATGGCAAAAGAGCTAAGAGGCTGAACACTTTTTTTTACCTCTCCCTCCTCATGTCAACTAGCTTCCAAACCACAGGAACTGATTTCTGAAAAAGCTTATGGGTGTGTTGCTACGTTGTTAATAGCCACAATATAGTTTACAGGTGAGCATTTATGCCCACCCACACAGTCTTAAGCATACCCAGGCACACACTGCATTAAAGTACCTTTATGCAGTTTGGAATAAACTCCATTCAGGTTATTACTATTGAGCAGAAGAGAAACTATATTTATGAATGTATATATATATATAAAATATTTATTAGCTGATGCAGTTATCTGAAAGGAGACTATGCAAAACTGTGTAAAGGTTCTGGACTGTATTGCACAGCAAAAATCCATAGACTACACCTACAGAAGCCTTTTAAGGACTGTGATTATTGTTTGTTTTAATTTAGACAAAATTGTTTAATCAGTAAATGTTAAAATATTAGTTTGCTTAAGTCATGTTTTGAGAATCAGTTGTTCAAAGACCGAACTTCTCAGTGACATTCAGAATCTTTTCTCTTGCAGCCATTTCGTAGAGTGACGTTTTCTGTTGTGAGTCAGCCTCAGGACCCACATCAAGGGTCATTGCAGAGTTGCTATGACAGCGGTCTGGAGGAGTCAGAAACACCAAGCAGTAAGAGTTCATCAGGGCCAAGACTGGGTGCCCTTCCACTCCCAGAGGACAACTACGAAAGGACTACGCCGGATGGCAGTGTTGGTGAGGCAGAGCATATGGAAAATGGTAGGGGCAAACACAACATTCACACACATAATCACACTAGCAAGTGATACTAAGTAGACTTTTGGAAGGTCAGACCAAAATAAATAAATAAGTATCTTAAATAGTTTAAATTGTAATTATTTTATTTTAAAGTCTGTTAAAATGAGGATATACCAAATAATGGAACATAACATTCCTATTAAAATCAGCACTTTCTTTTTGTTACATGATTTTAAAACTGCTGCAGCAGCAATTAAAACCTCAAAAAACAACTTTCAGGAAAGGAGGACTGGGAAAATTTTAGTTTAATTAAAAGTTTTCTTTTTAGATAAAGATCCATAATGGACATGCATTTTTTTTTTCTTCCTTTTTTTTTTTTTTTTTATTCAACTACTAGGAAATTTCTCAGAATGTAATATACCTAGCATTAGTAAAAAGAAAGTAAGATTTAAAAAATACGTACTAGAGAATTTCCTTTCTCTCCAAAAGGTTACATAAGCTGTTTAAAAATAACACTGAATGTCAATTCAATACTTGATTGCTTAGAGAAAAGGAACATTACTTTCCTTTTTTTCCCCCCATATTTTGTTAGGCACAATACTTTTATGCCATCTCCTTTAAAATCAGAGTCCATTTATATAGAAGGGGAAAACTAAATCCTTGTGCATTTTATGAGGGATTCTTGAGCACTTAAAATATTGTGGTAGTTTAAATCTTAATTTTTATTTTCCTTTCCTAAAATTATTTAGAAAAATTTAAAATATTTTCAATTTAAAATGTATTTCATAAACTCTGAATTATTTTTTGCCCTCTGTTTATTGGCCTTCATCTACAATCTGATGAAGTCAGTAATTGACTTTGTTGTCTCAGGATTTGCCCCAAAAGATATTGTTGTATGTCAAAATGTACATTCCTTTTGATAAACAAAGAAATAATGGGTTTGTTTATCTAATGACAATAGGAGTATACGTAAGAAGTATATTTTCTGGAATAGAATAAATGAACAAGTTTGGCTAAGTACATAGCCAAGTTTAGTCTTGTTTCAGAGATTACAGCAGTGGATAATTGTTCTTTTTTTGACTCAATAAAATATTATTTTCCATGATAAGATAATGCCAAAATGAAGTACATATGGCTGAAGAAAGGTTATAGCAGTCCGCATTCGCTTATAATCTCTATTCCAAAAATATATGACTATTTCAAATTATGTGTATGAATTGATCAAAAAATAAAATTATTTTGTCTATCTAAAAATATGATATAGGTAAAATGTATTTATAAGTGTTTATATACTTTATACCCAGATGTTTGTATGAACATATATTTTTTTAAATTTGCTTTTTATCCTGTGTGTTTAATAGGAGACAGAGTAGTATTGTTAGCAGAAAAAAAGAACAAAAATAAAAAAGGAATTGTGGAGATTAATCCTAAATTGGAATGATTATTTGATTATCTACTTTGTAGTGAGATTTTTCTAGTTAAGAAAATGAACCTAAATGAAAATGAAGCTAAATGAAAATGAAGCTAAACAATTTGTTCTTTCCCCTAGACATACAGCAGTGTAGTAGAGATTAATTTCCAAGTTCAGAAAGTACATTAGAGTGCATATGAACCATCTCAGAAAAACTGCAGAACAACTATTAAGCATATCTTTTAATAAACTCTGTACTGAATGAAAATAACCACACTTTCTAAAGTAATTGGAAGTGAAGAGCAATATGAATTCAGTTCTTGAGAAACATCAAAAACAGTTTGTTTAAACTTTTGAGTTGATGCAAGAAGTAACATTGCATTCTACTAATTAATGTACTTTAGAGATTGCTTTGATTTTTGGTAGACATTCATTTATGTTTGGCAAGATGAATTTACCTTCAGAATAATAGCTAAATAGTTATAAATAGAGTAAATAGAAACTAAGAGCTAGAAAAAATCTATTGTTTGATGAATAAGTGAATAAAAGCAAAAACATAAAAAGAAAAACCTTTCATGACTTGCATATGTTAATCAAGAATTCCTCTTCTTTATAAAATCTTAAACTGAGACCTTTGAAAGGTGGGTGACATTGTGATGAAAATTATACTCTACAGACTTTTGGATTATGCTGTCACATTTTTAAAATAAGATTTCAACCATGGCTTGTCATCTGCCTCTAGAAATTTTTGCTAACATTAATCTATAAATAATGACAGATCAGGATGGAATGTACCTTTGTTCCTTCATATATATGTAACATTTAATATTTGAGTGAGTTTTCTGTGATCTGATTTTTAAGTCCATCTGTATTTTAGATATTTAAGTACAGTTGTATTGTTCAAGTTCTAGTAATGTAATCTTCAGGATTAATGGATCATTCTGACATAAATAGAATTGGAATTGAAACCTGTCAAGTATTCATTTGTCACATTTAATTGGAATCTAGGTAGACGATAGTGCTTAGCTTGGTTAGGTTTTAATCAGAATTTGTATTGGATTTTCATGAAGATTTTCCATGGAAACAGCATTTTGAAAGCTATCATAGTTCTTAATTTTTATTACTTCTGATATTTGCCATTTAATTTTTTGTTGGTGTGAAAAAAGGCAGTTCTAAGTAAATGTTTTGTAGTTATTTTCATTTTAAAGTTTGAAATGAGAATTTTCAGCACAATAACAGAAGTCCTCTAATATTTTTGATTCTTTTTTTGGTACAAGGTGAGAAGACTTAGCAAAGCAAAAGGAGGTAGAGTGCAGATTTGGACTCTAAATTTGATTCAAATTTGGCTTCCTGTTTGTTGGTTCTCTAGTTAGAAAGGATAAAATGCTAGAATGAAACAAAAGAGAAAGGGAGTTGGTTTTGTTAGAACAAGCTGCACAAGAGATGATCGGCCCACATTATTGTCAGATGTAGACTGACGGTTTCTTCTGATGATTAGCCGTCATGTCAGATGCAGAAGAAAAAAACATCAGAAAAAAAAGGAATGTTAGCAGATTGGCCGTGAAAGTGCAGTATTCAAAGATATTTTAATTAGTAAAATATGCAGAACCAGAAGAAACTTCTGAGTTAATTTATCCCCTGCCCTTGGAGCTTTCTTTAGAAAGAAATTATAATTGTATATGCATCCTCCTTCTCTAATTTGGTGTTGGAATGGCACTGTCTTAATGTAAATTGCACAGTGATTTCTTGAGAACATTTTTATTACATTTTTGGTTGTATGTTAATGGTAAAGAAATTACCATGTTAGGTGAATTTCGTAGTCTTTCAGACTTTGACTTCTTTTTCTATTGCATCTCAGAGGAAGATAAAAAAGCCCAGTGGTAAATTACCTTACCTTATAAAAGTTAGTAATCAGCATGTGCTAGAGCCTAATCATTTTTTAAAAAATTACCAGTCTAATTTATCAAATGGCATTAACCCTGTTCAAGTTAGTTGGCCTCAAGGATATATCTTGACAGTGAATTCCTTTCAAAACTATCAAAGTTATAATGATTTTATTTTTTAGTTGCTTTTTAGACTTATTCCTTCCTTTCTAAACCCCTTTTAGATTCATTTCTTTTCAGTTTTAGCCATTTCTTTTTTAGTATAATCACAAGAGATGTTGCATATTACTTCTTACATACTATGAATTATTACATTTCCATATAATTTTTTTGCTGGACTATATATTCTTAGGCTTTTCATTCTTTGATCATCTATGTACCTGTTATTTTTTTTTATTTCCTTGAATTTCTGATGTTTCTTCTGATGTAGGGGTAGCTAAAGATGCACATTTATTATTTGCGAACGGACAATACAGCCTCTTCAGGGTAATTTCTTTTACATTAATTACACATACAGGCTCTTAGCAGAGGTTTTTACTGTTCTGTTTCTAATAATGCCCATTCACCTATCTCCCTGTGTTAGGTGTCTCATACCTTTTTTACAGCTTATATTTCAGAAATTTAAAATTTTGTTTTGGTATGGTTTGGTTTTGGATTTCTGCATTTTCTATTTATTTCTACATGTAGTGGCCAAATTAGTTTGATTTTTTTTGTCTAATTTAGTGGAAATACATATAGCAGCAAAGCTGCAGGACTGTCGATATCAACTCAGATGTTCTTCCCTAGAGATTTGTTTCCGAACTGTGACAATTAAACCGTTTTTGACACCTGAGATACCTATTTTAAAGTTAGCACTGGTATTTCTACATGAATACATCCTTGGTCTGCAACACAGACCATATTTCAGTATTACAAATTTAGGCTGTAAGTTTCAAAGATCTGATGTCACTTTAAACAAGGTATTCATGATATGCAAGGACTGCACAGACTATTATAACACACATTTTGCCCAAGAAAAAATTCTCATCTTTGTTTCTGACAAATCCTACCTGTAATTGTGAACCTAGGAACATACATGGGTAATGTTTTGGAACATACATATTCAGAGCTGTACTGTGACTTGGCCCAGTTCATTGTGAGAATGGGTATTCTGGTAAGATCTGTAGAAGAGGGGGAAAAAATATGTGGCCTTTAAAAAGGCCGTAGAAAGACATTTTTATAACAGGAAAAAGTCATTTGCTAAGATAGAAGATAAACTGTGCAGGGGTCCATGTTGCATTCATGTGGCCTTATGTAAGATAACGGATCTAGCTGGAAAGAACATTTGCTGCTTTCCTCTTTGCATTTTCTTCATTTTTAATCTTTTATCATGTTCCTTTGGATGACCTCACCCCATATGTCTGTGAATTTCTTTGGCAGAGGAATCTATAGTTTGCAATCCAATTAATTGATATGCATGACAATACTTTCAATTTCAAAACTAGATGGTATTTGTTCTTTTTAAGTGTATTTTTGAGGTATTAAATGTGTATTGTTACAATGGAAATATAAAATGTGCATTTTGATTGTGTTGCATATTGCTGGTGATAATATACACAATTTTAATTTATTAGCATAATAGGCTAATATCAAAAACAAAATAATATTCTAGATTGTGAATTGCATGTCCTTGCACTAAGGGTTTTTGTTATTTGTATTTTACCTACTTTTCCATGTTAACATTTTACTTCATGTGCATAATGCAAAACAAGGGACAACAGGGAAAACAGGGCAGCACTATTATGAGAAATAACTCCTTTGAAGCTACCAGAACAGTGTGTATTTATGTCCTTTCTCCTTATCTTATTGTCTGAGACAAGAGAAATACCAAGAACTTGTATATGTTTCCTATTCATGACGTATACTATTTAGAGTCTGCGTATCACTGTGAATTGTTTCCATCTTAATCAGGATTATGGCTGTATGATTGGATCTGCTGGAATCAAAACAGAAGCTCAAATTTCTGTATTGGAAATCCACCCTTCACATCAATAGCATAGCTAGCAAAGAATTCAGCATTTTACTGAATAGTTTGGTTAGTTCTCTTGCTGTTCTTGGCTGTTAATTTCCCATTCTATTTTATTTAGTTCCCTTTTGTGCCCCACAATCAAATACAGCATATAGCCCATTTGTTTTAATTTTATATAGCAAGATTTCTTCCCCAAGTCCTAATTTCAGTATCCTGCCCTTAAAAAGAAAATGCTTAAAATATTTGTTCACTATTCCCAAATATATTGATGGCACATGATTAGAATTACCCATTCACTAAAAACTAGTTTTCTTTTATTTCCCTTAAAAATGAAGTCTATTCCTCAGTTTTTAACCAATAACTTGAAAGTGGAGAAAGGAATTACATTTTCAACTAAATATTCCTGTATAATGTCTGTTAGGAAGCAGCAGCAAGGAAAGGCTTTATGTGTAAGTGGGTGTGCATGCATGTACACATCTTGGTGAGTCAGTTCTTACTGCAAATACCCATGAGATCTAGACAGTTGCACTTACATAACCTGCCTCAACTATGAATTTCAAATCAATCCACTGAGGTGGATATGAAAGAACATATTAAACTGAGGAATGGAGAACTAAATCATCAAAAAGTGTAATGGTATGCCCAATGTCATACTATCAATTGATCTTTGATGCGGTAACTGTTCTAAGAAGTAATGTCAATGCTGCCCACCCCTCAAAGAATAATGATTTGGACAACGACTTCCAGTTCTCAGTGAAGCTGATGAGAGTTCTGTTATTGACTTAGTGGGGCTAGGCTTTTATCCAAGTCCCCCGTGCCAGCTGCTAGTTCAGGCTGCCTCCCACTGCTGCAGACTGCAGAAATCTCTTTGAGACTGGCAGAGATGTGAATGCAGGAGAGGACAAATTCCAAACTTTGAAGACACCTCGGTTATATGCAGAATAATTAGCAAGCTTTGCATCCACTGCAGCCTCTTTCGTGCAAAAAGACTCATGCAGATAAGCAAGGCAAAATTATTTTCCCTCATTTCGAGCAGTCTTTTCCACATGATATATGTTTCCACTTGGAAAATAGGATTACATTGTTGCAAGAGATTATCTCTTTTTATATTTAATGATGATATCTTCAGCTTCCTAGACAATTTTACTTTTTCATCCCTTTTTAATCTTCAAGGATGATCAAGATCCTAAAGAAATCCTGTAGAATGGGCTTCTTCATTTCAGTGGAAAATGCATTTTGTTCTCTACCACTGATTGCCATTTACTAGTCTATTTATTTAATTATTTTTCGTGACAAGAGGTGTCAGTATTTTATTGGATACTACCTTATAAAATAAAATCATCTCAATTGTTTTGTCTTTCTCATATAAATTTTAATGTTGATGTTTTTAAAGCTTATGTCACTCTTCTTATATTAGAAAATGATTGACAAGATGAAGAGAAGAAACTTTTTTTCTTGAGCTTGTTTTTAAAAATATCACCTATGAAATGTGGCAATCTGGATGAAAAATCTGATTTTATTTTCAAAATGTTGTGCTTTTTGGGACAGCAACAAATCTAGCTGGCTACACAGTTGAACCTAAATGAACCATAGCTTTCCGAAAGATTTATGGTGGAAAGTCTGCACACAGATTCAAATTCTAAATGTACTCAACTGGCACAGGACTATCTATGAAATAATTATGAATTTGAACATTTTAGCCATCTTTTGGAAGATACTTCACTTTGGGTAAAGCAGTGTGTATGTACACTGACCAAACAGGTACTACTCTGAATTATTAGTGTATATACTAGAGATATAGGTTGTTGCATTTTCATATTGAAGTAAATTCACTTCTCACAGTGTTTTGTCTTTTTTCCTTCAGATGTTTTAAAATAATGTAATTTGTGGGTTTTTTTTTAATAAAATATCAGGATTACTGTGACAAAACATGCAAGGCCATATGAAAAAAATGGCTCAATGAAAGCAGTATTTTTTACGCGATGATGTGTGAGCTAGAAAAAAAAAAAATCTCTAGTTGCTACTTAACTTAATTCTTCAAGTTTTATCACAGTTCCCTAGCACAGTTTCCACACTATTTATGTGTGCCAGCTTGCCATAAACCCACTACTGAATGCTATATATGGCAATTAACAACATGAAAATCAACATACTGTGTTAGAACAAAGGTCATCGTACCCTGTATCATGTCTTCACGTGGCCCAGATAGAATTCTCAGGGAAGAATCTAAGAACAAATCAAAAAATTGATTCTTCCTTTGGATTTTATCCTATGTATCAACAATTTGTGACCCAGATATCCTGAATGACATGTAGATATTTTAGCAGCCTAGGTGGATTTAGCTATACAAATTTGTCTAGCTTCTCTTTGGATAGATCCAACTATTAATGTTGCTTGTGTCCTATCAGTCGTGGATTAATTGAAGGAGAAATTGCCGAGATCCCTCGGTATGACTTTTTTAATAAGAATGTTTTATTTCATATTCTTGATGATCTTCACAGTTGCTTCCTGAAGCAAGTGATTTATAGAGGAAAACAGAAAGAAAAAAGGTCTGAACAACTGCAAAAGAAAAGTATTCTGTGCATTTTAATGTGTTTTAGTAAATACTAATTGCTAGATTGGTTTATCAAAATCTATAGAATAGTATTTAAATAAAACAAAACCTCCAATATAATGCTTGAATGGATAGCAAAATAATCTTAGTTTAACATGCTTAAACAAGACAAATACTAGAAATTTAGAGAAAACACACCAATTTACTAGTACAATAATTGAAAATAAAATTTCAAACAAGGTTGACTTGTTTCAGCAAAGAATAACAGGATCATTCTGCTTTCAAGAATCATGAAAAGGGCAATGACCTCTCTCAGTAAATAATAACAGTAATAATCATAAGAAGGAAGATATTTTTAGGTACATGATTCATATCTGTTTTTCTTTCTACTATGTTAAATAACTGATATTAAGACATAAGAGTTTTATTCCTTTGATAGAAGAAAGAGACAAGGCAGTAAGAGTAAAGGCAGTGAGGGAAGAAGAGTGCTTATGGAGTTAATTTATTGTGATAGTTGTGTGCTCTCTCACAACTGAATGTGCCCATACTGGCTTTCCCAACGTGCATGTCTTAACCTGTTTTTTTGCTATATCTAAGGAACAAATCAACCCTAAAGAGCCCTGCGAGGGCACTTTTTCTTTTACTAAGCAATCTGTTTTATTTCATCAACAAGAGAAGTAAAATCAGAGCATATCATATCTAAAACTGCATGTAAACAAGCCACAGGACAAGTTTGCAATGATGACTTTTGTTTTAACCTGTGAGTTTATAGCAGATTTATTTTTCCAGTCAGAGGATTCTTCTTACTTTTTTGTTTTTTTACATTTTTATATATTTTTATACTAGTGACAGTGCTATGAATATCGGCAGTGTCCACAGAGGAAATCTTGTCCATAGAGGAAAAGATGCTTTTAAGCTAAATGTCAGGAAACCAGAAAGTGCATGGTACTTGCATCATACTTCTCTTTAAATTGTTTGAGCTGCAATGTATATTAATAGTTTTCTTGTGTAGGGATATCTTGCTCGCAATTAATGGATATTGCCTTTGCAGAGTCCCCTTTTGTGGCAGTGAAATGACATTTGTATTATCATAAGACGTTAATCTAATGTTTGTCAGTGAAATTTAATATTGAAAGCTTTTATTATGAAGAGAAGGCAAAGGGATCTGATGTAATTGTGACTTTCACTGCTGTTCCCTAATAAAAAAAACCTTCTATTGTTTAACTGGAGAGTAGAAATCCCTTTGTTTTCTTTAATGGAATATTTGAAAAATAAACCAGAACATCTATCATATATGATTTTAATATCTTTCCATGCTTTCATTCTCTTCAATCTCTTTACTAGTGGCCCTCCTCCCTAATAATTTGCATAATTTGTGCTCTTGCACATTTTGCCATCTATCGCAATAGCAGTGCAAGGATTATTGTGATATGCTGGTAGATTTGACAGCTCTGGAAATGTGTTTCCTTAAATATATGATATACACTGCAGCACATGAGGGAATAATAAAATAGTTAACTTGGATGACTTGCTCAAGGTTTTCTAGAAGAAGAGGAAAGGAGGTGAGAGACCATGCTGATTTTCAAATGCAAAAAAAATCATATGAAAGTTAAATATCCTGTTTCAAGATGTCTGATTCAGTGGTCTACTGCATGAATATAGTAATTTATTTAATATAGTTTCGTTATTGAGTTCAGATGTTTGAAGAAAAAGTTGGACAAAGACAGTTAAATTTTTTAGTTTAAAAAAACAAGTACCAAAAGTCATTATACTAATTCCTTACGAAATTTTGTAGTATGATAATAGAAATTCATAATGACTTTTTATAAGAAAATATTTAAGCTGTCCTGGAATCCTGGAAAAACAGTGACTGATGCATTTGCCAATGTGCAAGAAAGCTGCAAATGACACTCTGGTGTTACTATATCTGCCTTGCTGGGCTCCTGTTTCCCACACCTTAATGTACAAAATGGAGTGAACTGGTAAGGAAAAGCAGCACTATGGGCTTTGCTTCTGCTCTTGGAATGCTCTGGACAGTGCTCAGAAGATATTATTAGTACAGACCTGAAGAAACCTGAAAAAAAAAAAAAAAACAAGATGTTAAATTTTTGGCACTATATTCTATCCTTTATTTTTTTTTCAGGATAGAGCATAAAATAATCTATTTCTGCCTGTAGCTTTCTACCTAGATGACACCAAAGATGCAGGGGTAAAGGTAAGAAGAAAAAAAAATCCAGATTCTAATCTGTACCCAAACACCTTCTGTATCTGTTTTGAAATGCTGGACGTGAGGGACTCAACAAGAGTGCAAAGGGCCCTTTAAAATAATTGATTTCTCTCAGCCCTTGTTTCCACAGGTACTGGAAATGGCCACAGCTGCAGAATCAGACACTCAGGGAACTAGCAGCGGTATAAGAGGCTGCCTCATGGTTAGGCCATGATGAAGCAGAGAGGGCTGACAGTCAAAGAGGAATACGTACTAGATTTTATAAAGGGCAAAACGGAGGACAGGCTCTGTCCTGCCACTGCACCAGTGCTAACAAAGCATGTTCCTCTGAGGCATAGCTCACTTGTTAAAAGCATAGATAGGGAAACTTCAGGCGCAGTTAGATCTAATCACACAAGTAATAGTGGGAGAATACAAAAAAAAACTCAAGATGCCCCCAGAGGTTCAGATAAGTGAATATTTTCTGATGCTTTTCTCTTCAAAAGGATACGATTGCCTTTAGCTTTACCAGGTGAAGTCCCACATGCTATTCCTCATGCTATGAATTTTAAGTGAAAAAAAAAATCCAAAATTTAAAGACCTCATCCTGAAGTTTCTTCATCAAAGTTATGTTATCTGAGGAAATTTATAAAGTTAAAACACTAAAATACTGTCTATAACACAGTTTATCTCCATCTGGCACTATTGTTTTTCCTGCTGCATTTTAGAATGAGCTCTATAGAAAGCCTAGGTAAACGAACTGTATTGGTGAGGTGAATCTGCTTATTACAGTGAAGATAAACAGTGAGAGAATTTAATCAAATCTTCATCAGTAGTGCTAGAAAGTCATTACTATAAGCTGGAAGTTTAGTGTCCTGTATAAAACGAGTTAGGATTGGAGAGCATTACCTAAAGATCAGATGCTTTTGTCTGCAAAGGCATTGACTCTTATTGAGGTTGAGATTGTCAGCAGAATAGCTAAGTAAAAATGGTGTAATGCGAAGTCTAGCAGTCTCTGAATGGCAATGGCTGCCAAATATCACTGGCTGTGTTGGTTTCTGTCCTGGGCAGTGCTCTCTCTGCTCACAGCCTGGCACTTCCCATCAACATTATACATATTCTAAATCCTGCAAGAGCTGAATTTCGACAATATTTTTGGAAGTTTTACTGAATAGAATAATAGTATTTAGTGGGGAAAACTAGACAGTGCATAAACTTTAGAGCTTATGGTTCCTTCATTAGTTCCTATATTTCCTACCACTTTTTTTAAACCCAATTTTAAATGTTCTTAAGTGAAGGGATTCCATCAAGTTCAGAACACCTGAATATAAAGAAATTTTTGAAATATTTCTACAAGTGAGAAATGCTAAGTCTTGTCTCTTGTAAAAGGAGTCAAGAAAATACGTTCTCTTCAGAGAAAGTATGCAACAAACAGAATGGAATTAACAAATAAAACTTATCTGTCTCAAGACTTTCAGCTAATTCTGTGCTTCTACAGAAAGAAACATTTTTTTTTCTGCATTTTACCATATTACTTCAATATCTGTTTCTCACAGTTCTCTCTTCTGAAATTTTCTTGTGCTGTGATCTTCCGAATATCTGGTCTAATTCTTTGGCAAAGGAACCCGTAATTTTCAAATACATCTCTCTATCTATACAGACACACATATGTGTATATATATGCAGTGTATATACATATATATGCTATATACATATGTGTAGTATGTACATATACAAGGTGGTAGTATATAAGCCTCAAGACAACTTACAAATATGATGATACTCCTACAGCTCATTGAGTTTTACATTAACATGCTTTTTAAAATGTTTCTGCTGTGTTATTGACTTTTATGTTCTCTTGGGGAGCAGAGAATCCTGTGTTATGCTTCATAAGTCTGGTCTCATAACTTCAGATGTATGGGACAAGAGCTATTGCAGTAACTTGCATGTATCCTGTTTTCTGCTGCGAATCACGAAGGGATTAGCAACCATCATAAACATTTACAAAAAAATAAGCCACAGACTGGTTTAGATACAGTCTGTATCTGAGTTATTCTTACCTTTGCACATCTTACAAAGCATTAAATCCTCTAACACAAAGCTATACTAGTTACTTTCTTCTCATGGGAACTGTAGTTCCTACACTAAGTACAAATGAGATTTAAGCATGCAGCATTTCTGAGATTCAGCTGTCAAGAGCTACAATAATACTGGATCCACAATACTGTAACAACTATGCAAAGAGCCAGATTATAACCATTAAAAGTAAATAAATACAATTCCATGTTTGAAAGTATATAGGCCCTTTATTTTGTAACAGCTATTTCCTTAGTAACACCTGATACCTAGATTCAGGGAAGACACTGTATTCTGTTCAACCAGGGAAGCCAATATTTACAGGTCTCAAACAACTTTTGTTTTAACTAAAGCTGTCAGTAGAGAAGTAGGTAGTTGTAGTTTAAGTCAAAAACTCTATTTATGCTTATTTGATGATAGATTCTTTTGGCCAAGTACTTATTGAATGCTGAAACATGCTCAATTGCCTAAATGCTACAAGTCTGAAATTAAATTGAATCTTCATGTCAAAAGCAATGGAAAGCTACTATGCAAAAAACAGATGAGAGATTGACTTCAAAACAGTAGACAAACATATAAATATGTGGTATTTTTTATTTAACTTCAATTTTCCCTCTTTATTTTACATGTTTCATTTCTAACACCTCAAAGTTAGATATTCTTTTCATCTTACTGACAGCTTGTGGAGCTTTAGCAAAAATAAAATAATTTCTGAGAGTTGGCAATTTGTGAGTGCCAAAAGTCTAACATATAAAAATAGTGGAGGAAAAATCATTGTGAAAATTCCTTGAGAGGATCAACTATGATACAACTAAGATTACCTACACTGTCATATCACTTTTTCCTTTATCAGTTATCATTGTCTTAGCTATGTATGCAGCCTGTTGAGAAAGTATGGCTCTTTCTCCCTCAGCATTGCATAAAATGCTGCTGACCTCAGAGGGAGTTGTTTTATGACTTGAAAAACCTGGCTAAAGGTTGCCTGTACCTTTTAAACTAATGATCGCTAGGACAGAAACCTGAAATGATGACAAATGTTATTATTCTTAAGGAAAGCACTGAATGTTACCATTTAGTTCCACTTTCTGACAGTTAAGAAAAAACTATAATGTATCTGAAAACTATAATGTATTTCCCACTGTCTGAGATCTGAACTTGGACACTCTTTGAAGCCTTGAAGATTTTACTTACTTAAGAAAAGATAACTATTTTTTTTTTATCAGTGTAGTAGAGCTGCCTTGTTGAGACTCTTTCTTTGGTAAAATGAAAGAATGAAAACAGAAATACTTGAAAGGATTTTCTTTGAAAAATAGCTTTTTACAAAAAAAAAAAAACTTGTGATATTAATTACAGGGATATAATAGAATGTTTCTTTAATTAAAATGGTAAGCAAACCGTTAATCAATGATTAATCAGCAACTCAGGATAGCCTAATCTTTGCAGATGATGCAGTTGCATCACACTGTATCAAAGTGAAACTTTCTACTTCCACCTTAGAGCCTGACTTCAGAGATCATCTCACAGCATGGACAGGAAGGAGTAGGTCCAGGAAATTGATTTGGGTTCATTTTCCTGCTCACCCTTTCCTGCTCAGTGTGGAGGCAATGATCAAACCTATTAATGACAAAGCAGATGCAAAATCAATTTCTTAAAATGAGTATCAGTAGAGCTGCAGCTAGGTAACCACAACTTTCAAGTATGTTAATTCCAATAGCTAGTTTGATCAATCTCAGCTTTCAGCATGGCTATTCTCACCATTCAGACAATAGCCATATTTACTGTGTTTTACAAATTGGTGATTAGCATCAAACATCGACATCAAGAGGATTTCCCATCAGGATAAGTAAAGTAATAAGTTAATAAGTAAAATAATAAGTTAAGGTTAAAATTTAATAAGTTAAACTCTTGTACACCTCTCCTTTTGATTTTAGAAGTGAAGTATCAGTGTTAGATTCAGATGGAGTTGCTCTGACCCACTATAGGCGATATTTTTTTTTGACCCTAGAGGTTCTTTATTGCTAACAAATATGTCTAGCATCAGTGAACAATAACTAAAGCTTAAAAAGAGCTTCCATTACTCATGAAAGCATACCAGCTGTGCTGGCAGACACATTTCTTCTGTTTCTTAAGTTTAACTCTAGATGATCATAGAATACATTAATTTTCAAAGACAATTTAGATAAATATATTTTAGGTATTTAGATAACTTTTTTGTGTAAAATATAGGAATATTATTGCTTCTCTATAATGCAAATCATTTTATGAGTGTGTTTTAGCTTAAGGAATAAATACTCTTTTGTTATGCATAAAGAAATTGATATTATAATTAAGACAATATTAAATCATCCTTGTAGGTGTATTAGAACTATTTTTTGTAGCTTTCTGATAGAAATGGCAGTCTGGTGTCTGATATTTTTGTAATTCAAAGGAAGAAGCAATGCCACAAAAATTGTGTATTGGTGAAGATGCCTCTTAGTGCTTCTGGAAGCAGATTTACGTTTCAGTTTGGTTTTAATATGTTTATAATCCTATGACTTCTGCAGACATTTCAGAAACATATTATCCGACATAGCTGCAACTTTTTAATTTTTGTAATTGTCATAAGAAATAAAGAAACCTGCAGCAGATAATTATATGACAACAGTATAATCACTAATGTGAAAATGAGTTCAATACAAGTTACTTTCTGACATTAATTATAATAAATGAGATTCTTTAGCTAAAAAGAATGAAAAAGACATTTTTATTTATATTAATATTATCCTTAATGTTTTAAAGTGTCTTTAAGTGTAGCATTTTAAATTATTTAGATGTTGCATTCAATTTAAGGATAAGTTCAGCTAGCTAAAAATAATCATAATCTAAAGAAGAAAAGAAAAAGAGCATTAATTGTTTCTTTATGCAAATTTTCAAAGAAACTGTCTTTTAATGTTTTCAAGTACATGGATATGTTAGCCAAAAATTAGGTATGCTCTGCAGTGTTTTCCAGTTCCTTCTATTCAGTTGAATTAGAATGTTTTCTGATTTCCCCAAGTAGTACGTAAGGGTCTAGAAGAGCATACATGCTTACCTTTCTAATGCATCTTTACTGTGACTCTCCCCATACTTATTTTTCAGTTATTTCTGGTAGGATTTCTAGGACTAGAGTCCTAGGAATGAATTAGAACTGTTTTTGCAGAGGTGATGTCTTCTACATCTTTTTCTTTGAAGTATCTTTTTATAAGATTTTTCTGCACTCTGTCTGCTCTATTTTTCTGGTTATATCCCAATTCTTGATCTTTCTGTAGAAGCAGTTAAAAAGGAGGGTAGGAGGAGAATGCCTTTTCTTGCAGTACATCTGAATTCTGAGGAAGTATAAGCATTGTAAGGTTTGGTCAAAACGAGTAAAAGGTTGGATATTTCCTACTATCTATAAACTGCTATCACACTCTAAAGCAAAATTGTTATCCCACTGTGTATTCTAGAGAAAATAATAAATTTTCATTTGAGTGAACTCTTATTTAAGAATCATGTTTCTGCAGAAGTTAATTCTGTATGTGGAACTGAGTATTCCTTCTTAATGTTTCAGACAATGTAGCATCCTATAGCATATTTCTTTATAATCTTAGCTTAACTTAGTGTGCATACTCAGTATGCGTCTTAAAACTCACACCTTTTATTTTTTTGCTCTTGGACATTCATCTGAACTACTAAATGCTTTTTGTTGACAAACCACACAGTTTTTGTATTCAAATTTACATTTTCTTTTTCACTATTTTAATATTATGTGAGGAAAATCAGGGAGAATCCAATATATAAAGAAATTTTACTTACTCTTTTAATCTGTAGTTGCAGTTGGTAGAATGGTAACATTTGAAATCCTTTGGGCTTTTTTACCTTAGTTCTATAAAGGTTTTGTAGTCATAAGTGTATTGTGCTAATGGTAAAGGAAATTATTTGACATGAAGTATAATAAATGGCAAAATACTTGAATCTCTTTGAGTGTTTCTATCACCTCATGATGATGATATATCATGTAGCTTATTAGCCTGGCAGGGGTACAAAAATAAAGCAGCAAGACACACTGCAGGAGAAATATTTATATCATTGCATGGAGATTCTCTGGGTTATAACAAAATATCATGCAAACTACTAATATCAAAATGAAACATATGTAGAAAATAATTCTTAGGTTTCTTTTTATCTAATTTGCTTAGAACATTAGAAAGTGAGAATTTCAGAGTAACAACTAATATAACAGCTTGTTTTGTAAGTACCCAAGCCAAATCTACCGTGAAAATGTATGTTTATATGTAAGATCTAGAATATAATTTGTTTCTTTACTCTGCTTTGCAGAATCTCTGCAGCACTATAGGCATAGCAGCATGCAAATACAGTAAGGTGCCTTTTACTTAGGTCTAGCACTAGAACCATATAAGTCCAATTATTACTATGTAATGCTGTCCTACTTATCCAAATAATGTACAGTTTATCACCTACATAAATTCACTTCCATTTTTATTGTCTACTGTAAAACAAAATGGTTCAATGTATCTTTAAAGCTTTTAGTTTATTAATCTAATGACTATTTTTAATTTCAAGGGGCCTTTTTTCTTAGGTAGCAAGTAAAATGGTGTTCATAGGGAAGGAGAAAAGGACAACAGCTTTACATTCTAATTTATTTTCTTAGTTTTATTTTTTCAAAATTTGATTTCCAGTTCAGAAGATATTTCTAAAATCAGATTTGTAAAAATTTAAAATCAAACAATGAACTCCAGCATGGCCAGATTTGTTATTATCAGTATAATCCACAAGTGAAATTGTTTTGGAATTAAAATATCCTTCAAGATTATAGAAATAATTTCTTTCCTACTGCACAGGCTCTACTGAAGGATTTTTTTTTAAAAAAAAAGCCTTTAAATATACTCATTTTAAAGGAAATAATATATATCCTTAACTGAGATATACCTTTTTTTCTACATGAATAGACAATATAAGGATTCTAAAGGGCCTTTCACTCAAGAATCTCATTTGCTCACATTAAACTTCATCATATACATTCCTAAAATAAAGATTGAGCTCCAACTTAAAGACACTACCCTAAAAGGAAAAACCATTTCTTCACCTCTGTCCAGATAGACAGAATCTAAAGGATAGAGAATGGAATGGGACTGTGCAGTCTGTTCATTCCTTTTTATTCTTCTGTGTTTACTTCTTTTCATCTAAGGGCCACAAGATAATAACCAAATTCTAGATACAAAATATTTAGCTATGCAAATCTTCATCCAACCTAAGTAGGTGATCTCTGAGCTAATCTTCTTCCTTTCCTCTCTCTCTAAGAAGTGATGAAAACAAAGCTTTCAGCTCCAGCTAACTGTAAAACCCAGACCATGTAAGTTTGTCAGATCATTGTAGGTGAAGACTTCTAACTGAAGTCTTTTCTTAGCCAATTTTTCACAGCACAAGTGAGTTAATGTGGAACATATATGCCAGTATATATGTCTACACTATACACACACACACACACACACACACACACACACACACACAGGATTTACATAGTAGAAACACATTTATACTAAATGAATATAATTTGTAGAAATTAAAATAATATTCATTTCTAGAAACAACAATTTTTTATATAGTATGGAAATAATCATCAGTGGTTCAAAATATTGGAAAAATATTATTAACATCCTTTGCATTCGATGTCTAATAGAATTAGATCACAACAGTTACAGGCTTCTTAGAGCCTTCTGTGGCCTCTGCAATGCTATATAGCTCTGGATCATTAGACAACATGCTCTTGTTGCTCAGGAGGGGAATTGGAAGAAAGCCAGGCAGGTTCAACTCTCAGGTGACAAGAGACAACCTTTCTGCTAATGCTAGAGACAGCTACACATCCTCTTTTATTCTTGTAAAGCAGCAGAGTGTGGTCTCAAAGCAGGAGAAGAAGAGTAGGAAGAAAGATGTAATGTTAGTGTTTTCTCCCAGAAGACACTATTCCCAGCTCTGTATATCATCTCTTCTGTCCTCTATATCACCAATACTTGCAATCAAATGGTTCCCACTGAGCTATGAAACAACAGCAATCACCAGTAAGTAGTTGAGACTACAATGTACTTAATGATTTTGCTTTTCTCTACCAATGTTTTTAGGTAGGCTGTAGGATTTTGGTCACCAGTGTATAAAACCAAGTGACAACTCAGAATACTAGTATCTCTGGGATATCACAGGAGATTATAACTCCTATCTAAAAGATAAGTGGCTTCTGCTGGTAAATGAACTTGAGGTATGGTGTTTTCCAGATAGGGCCTTCACCTGACCACAGAACCAACAGAAACAGATTGGGCTGATCTGAAGTCTGTGCTGTGACTAAGACAGGCTTAAACATTTAACATACAGTCAGGCTTTTTCTCCACTGTTTCCTTATGTAAGTCCTTTCACATACTCCCTGCTGTTGCTTACAGACAAGTAGAGCATCTTCTCATTGCTAAAGAAAAGATATGCTCATTATCATTGACAAGGAACAAATCAAAGTAGGTCCAAATATTGCCAGGATAAGACTTTTAGTGGAAGCCTTTCCCCTTGACTTTAGTACTAGTTTGTGCAATTCATTTCCTCAGTATCCATTCTCAGACCTTTGGGAATTCTGAGACAATAATATTCCTCTATTCCTCTATATTCTGTGTTGAGTTTAATGAGCCACAGCTGTCCCAGTGAGTCATCAGTAATTAACCTGGAACTCCCTGTAGGTTTCTAGCATCTACTAATAGGATAATAATTTTGCTCGCTTATGCCTTTACCTTTCCTTCCTTACTGAAAAAGATGAAAGGCTACAGTTATACTTTTTCCTTGAGTCAGAGAGTACACAAGAATTTCTAAGAGCCATGGAAGTAGCTTTTGCCTCAAAATAACAGTCATATTTAAGGCACATTTTAGAACAGTAAGGGAATAAGTATCAATCTGAACAAAGTCTAATGAAATTACTCATTAGTAATAACAGTTTTACAACAAGTAGCATTATGGGGAACAGTCAAACATAAATTCATACAGCAGATTCCAGGAGCATGGACCAGACCTACAGGATGCAAACTACAACTAATAAAACCTTAGGAGAAAAGACATGTATTTGTGTACTCCCTGCTTTTCAGACATGTCGCAAAAATGAACTTCAAAACTCAGAATTCTATGTTTTTGTGCAGATAACTCTAAATAAATTTTATTTATTTACTATTTGCACTGTTAAAATATTTCCACCAAAAGAAAAAAAAAAAAAAAAGGGCTGAAGTTTCCTCAAATTTCTTTTTCTCTCTTAGAGGAGCCTAGAAAGGAGGAGAGCTAGGTGAAGTACTTCTCTATACTTGAAATTGTTAAATTTACAGTATAGAAAGGAATGTAAAGTTCATTAGACCAGAAGAAAAATTATGCAAAAGGAAAGTAATTCTAGTAGATAAGATTTTTTTGCAAGTGTAGTGAATCTTGATTTCTGAATTCCATGTCAGTTGCGAGCATTTTAGTATATAGGTTTTTACAAGGACGTAGAAATACTGCATAAGTTTCATACAAGATCCACAAAACAGATTTTTTAAGAAGTTCCTGTGTAAGCAGATCAAGGAGCTCAGCGTGGTTTGTTCATCAAAAATAAATGTCAGGATGACTTAGATTTTTATCTGTTTTAAGTACATGCTTCATATACTGTTCTTAACATAGTAAAAATACATAATAAAAAACAATTCTGAAATACAAAGCTAGACCAAATGCAAACACTTTTAAAGGTCTAGGAGACTGTATCTAGAATAAGTGCACAAAATAATTGGATTAATATTTTAATTCTGTAGTATAAAGAAGGACTGATCATCTGATCCACTTATTTATGGGACTGGATTCCAGTGCAGTGGATACTCTATTAGTAGAGCTAACTCTGAAGGCAAAACTAACTGAATAAATTTTGTGTGGAATGGTCATTTCAATACAACTGTTTCAAAAATAAATAAAAATACCTCTTTAAGTGAAAACATGTACCTCTTACATCAAGTAGATGTGAAATATCCTTCCATCATTTCCTTCATCATTTTTACCTTGAATGTGTCCTGTGTGGAAGTTCTGTACCATAGGTATTCTCATATGCTTTAAGAATTGACTTTTTCTTTCAGATCTATTTTCCAATTATTTTAATCAGTTATTCTCTCTAAGTAGAAAATGGAGCTTTTCAACATGAAAGTAACTATAAAGACTTAATCTTTATCAAGAGTGAACTCAGAATAATATAGAAACTCTTCTGTCATAATCAATGTTCAAAATGTTTGTATTCATATCAAGCAGCATATATGATGATCAAATGACAACATTTACCAAGTGGCATCACATTTTGGTATTTGAAGTACTTTAAGGTGATGATTTTTTATATCTATATACTATCTATTTTATATCTATATACTGATTTTTAAAATTGTATCTATTGTATAACTGTATGTGTTCTACAGCGTGACCTACATTGTATGTGCTACTATGTTATTTAAATTCAAGATTCAACTGTCAAAGTTTGAAAGGCAAGGATTTGAATGCATCCTGGTCAGAACTTGCAGTTCTTATATTTTTTTTCTTTTTGTGGAATACACATAGAATTACATGATGGTTGAGGTTGGAAGGGCTTCCAGAGATCATATAGTCCAAGCCCTCAATCTTTCCATGGTAAAAGAGTCATGGGATAAAAGATATCATAAAGAATATTTTATTATGTGAATAAAAGAAAATGCTTATGTGAAGGAAAATTTACAGTGGTGTTTATGGTGATTAAAGAACACATATCATAGCTGGGAGGAGAGAACGATCGCAAAAGGCATTGCAGGTGCCTTTAGCATCTCCCAAAAGTAAGTCTTATAACTAAGATTATGTATAAATGGCTTCTAGATTCAGTTACAGAGCAGTGGCTCCCAGATTTGTCATTCAAATTACTTACTGTACTCAGTTTTGAAGATTTAGGGTGTAGTGAGCTAAGTATCCCTTTTGGGCTTTCCTTATATTCAGTTAAGAAGGATCACAGAATCACAGAATCTTCAAGGCTGGAAGGGACCTCTAGAGATCATCTGGTCCAACCTTCCCGCTCCAGCAGGCACACCTAGAGCATGTGGCACAGGGCGGCATCCAGGCGGGTTTTGAAGACCTCCAGAGAAGGAGACTCCACAACCTCCCCGGGCAGCCCATTCCACTGCTCTGTCACCCTCACTTTAAAGAAAGTTCCCCCTCACCTGCAGGTGGAATCTCCTGTGCTTTAGGTTTAGGATATACCTTACAAAGAAATAAAGCGCTGCCATTAGGATGAAATAGGTATTATGTTTCAAGATCATTCAGTATTTCCAGCTTTTACATGATATATGGCCTTTGCAAGCACTTAGTACACTATGTTTATCTTTGTTCTGCTCTCAAACTGCTCAAATCTATCTATTATGTTTTTTTTACAATCCCATGCGCATTGGATTCTGATGAATCTCTACTGTCAGTGACACATGCCAAGCTCATGTGCCATGAGTCTTTGTGAAGATTTTTAAAGTCTAACGGTCAGGAATTTTGAAACATTGCAAGGCAGCTATTGATAGACTTTAACATATATGTGGTTTATGTAGATACAAAGTTCTTCTGCTGAAAAGTCAGAGAGTAGGTGATGTGTTTCATTTGTAATTTAAACTACTTGGAGATCCTTGTAGCATTAACGAGGCCCTACTTCTGTAGATCTGTTTATAATTTGTTTAGATATTGCCAAATTCTAACTAAAATTATTATGAGAGGGAGATGAAGACTTAAATATGCAATCGCAGTAGCCTTTCTGCTGCTTCTGCAATTTCTTTAGCTTTCAGTGGATTAAGATTGCTGAAAATTGAAAAAAAATTAGATGTTAAAAATAGATTATTTTTACATAGATGTTTCTTATCAGCTGAAATAGTGGTATAGCCTAAGGATATAAGGGAGGGAAGGTATTTTCTCATTATCTGCATGTGCAAATAAAGGCATGAAAAAGTATCCCATTCATGGCATCACCTTTCTGCCTACTGCATAAATCTATGAGAATTTGATTTATATTTTTTTTCTTTCCCATTCTCCTCCTTTCTTCCCCTCTCCCTTTTTTTTTAAAAAAAAATGAAATTATGAAATTTAAGTCTCCCTTTGGGAAAATTCAGTTTATAATATTTTTTTTTTTGGTTTTCTTTCCTATGCTTCATTGTTCCTGTAGTACTGAAGTGGCTCTAGGTGAATATCTTACATGGATGAATACCTTTTTAACAGTTTCTCCAGTGCATTTAGCAAGATGTGCATTTCCCCAATACTTGCCCATAGATTATTTTTGTATCAAGAGTTTTCATTCCATATTAAAATCAATGTCCAGGCTTCCTTTCATAATTTAGTTTTGTATGTATTAATTAGAGTAATGACTTTGAAAAAATATTATTCTTTGTGCTTCTTTTGGCTCTCTAATTTTTTCTTTCTTTTCAGGCTTCTTCATTTAGGATTATAACACAGCAGAGTTATTAGTTTATAAATTCATATTCATACCAATATCTTAATGGCATTGTTGCCTCCCTTTTCAGGCAGCTGCTGCTTTTATAACATCTAGAGATTGCCCAACCATTTGTACCTTTATTCTCTGAAATATTTTATAATAGTAAGTATTCACTGTTGTTCGATATTAAACTATTCGAATGAATGCCACAGTACTCCTGTCAGCTTAGTAATATTTTTATAAGGACAATAAAACTATATCAACAGTTGTTGCGACTAGAAATTACTCTGATTCTTTCCAGATAAGAACTCTTCATTGAAGTATTATCACTTCTGAAAGCTGTTTAAATTGTAATTGTGTTACCAGATTAACCAAAAAGTTAACCAAGGTTAACCAAAATCTGTTTGCACTAAAGATGGAAATTTTCATTGTAGTTCAGGGTTGGACTGTAGTTTTTAGAAGGTTTAAAACAAGCAACTTCTATCTTCCCCCAACTTCTGCTGATGCAACAACATTGGATTGATGAGATTCAGAGTGATTCACCATGTCCTCTGGCATCATGCCTAAATCTAGTCAGTCAAGACTAAGACTTTTAAGTGTAGAATATCATGCCAGATGTTGACTAAGCTTATGTTGGAAGGCTAAAGTCATTAGAGATTTCATATCCTCAGTTAAAGTAGCCAAGTTCTATTTTTTTTTAAGAAAACCAAAGAGAGTCCTTGTTCCCCTGTTTGTCTGCCTCCATTTACTGGACATGATGTTGACTGTTGAAAATATTTATATTATTAATGCAGTTTTCTGAACTAACAACATGTAAAAATGTTGATTTATTGTATGGCATACATAAGTTGCATGCCGCTGTTGGCTTTTTCCATTATCTTAGTTATTTTTGATAAGCAGTGCTAGACATTTCTTTTATTATACAAATATGCTTATGTAGGAATATGATCTGCTGTAACCACTTAATAAATCTTCCCAGACATAAAACCAGAGATGAGAATGAGCTGTATATATTTTTTCTTTCTGGGTTTAATTCAAGGGAAAAAATGACTTCAGTTTGGCTGCAGGCAGCTTTAACTTGCATGACCTGCACTTACTCAGCAGATTGTTCTAGGTCTTACTGCCCTTGGCATCAAAACAGCAATCACTTTTACATGGATTAACTCTTTTGGGAAATTTATCTAGCAAATGAGGCATCTAGCATATGTCTTCCTTCAGAGGGAGACAAGCATGTCTTGTATTTCCACCTAATATTTCCTTGGCAAATTTAAGTATTTTGGCTACTGAATATTTGAGTTTGCTTGCATATATTATCTCAGATTACTGAAGGAGTAGCTGATCATACCCTTCATTTCTCTCTTATTTTCCCCAACATTCTCTGTTTGTTACTTTTCAAAGTTTAAGACCTGATCATTCGTGGTGTGCGATTTTTTTTTCAGTGAGTATGTTGAGGTCAAGGTACTGAATTTACTTATTTGCAACTTTATAAGTGTAGAAAGAGTATAAAAACAAACTGGAATGTTCCTATAGACAATTTTAGAGAATTAATTAGATTTAAACAACAACACAAATACACAATGAGTAAAATCTTTTAAACTTCTTAAAATAAGGAAAAAGATTTTCCAGAATGGTGGTCTGCTTTTTAATATATGCATTTAGTACTAAGAATAGAATACAGCTTTTCAGTTGTACACAAAGTTCTCAGACTTTGTTAAACTCCATACCAAAGCACTATAACATATCAAGAAAGGGAATTACAGTGTAGAATTTAGTAACCCCGTTATCTAATCCCTGAGACCATTCCATAGATGTCAGCAAAACTTGTTTTCAAGATTATTTTTATCTTACTGTCATGGTCAGTGAAATACCTTATCTTCTCAAGTTATTAAAAAGTTGGCAGGAGGAAACCTTTCCATATTAGCACCAGCTTTTGCAAATCTTTACTCAGTAACTTTGGCTATCCAGTACTGTGCTCCTCCACATCCAAACAAACAAATAGTATCCCGAGATAGCAAGGACTGGAGCAGGGAGTACAGGAGGAAGCGGCAAGAGTAGAAGGAAATTGCTACTCAAAATAATAGTTTATTAATATGACAGTATTAAGTGAGTTACACTCTAGAAAACTTTGACTTGGTGAAAACACACTTCGAATACACACACACACATATGTGGATATCTTTTCTCATGGTCCAATATTTAAAACTCTAGTTAACTCTGGTGATTGGAGGAGGGCTGGAGGGAGGTATTTTTCAGAGACTTTAGTCTGCAGCATGAGGTCATAGCAAGAAAAATGATTGCACTGCTGCGCAGGGTTAATGCTCACTTTGAACAAATTACAAGATTTAGAAACCAAATTGATAGTGGCTATACAACTTCAAAATGAGATTTTAAATTTAATCTGAAGCAAAGTAGCTTTAAGTGGGCAGAAAAGCCTTTTTCTGGGAACCAGTTTTCATGTTCTACTTTTAAACGCTTTCCTATGTACCAGATATTAACAGAATATTAGTTGAAGCCAAAAGAGGAAAAGAATCTTCAAGAGAGTTTTTTTTTTTCCATTAAGGAAAAAAGGATTGTAAGGGTATAACAGGGTTTAACATGCTGGAATAGCAGGTATTGTTCACAGAAGGCCTATACTGCTCTCCAGGGGAGTAAAATTGATCTCAGGACTGTCTGCTTAAGGAAAAAAAAAGAAAAAAAAATGGCAAGATAAGCATAAATAGCTTCAAAAACAACAACTAAAAATATCATTAGTTTTCTAATAGTTTATTCATCACTATCTATAGAACACCAAAAAGAAAAAAAACTCTGAATTTTCCTTTATGTTCACTGGCATTAATCTGTACTGAAGAAGAAGATTCAATTACTTCTTCTCAGTTGGATTTTTACGTGAAAGCAAATCATAGATGGTTTCTCGCTGTGTACCTTCTTTTGTTTATATATGTGCCTGTTGGTTCTTCTGTAATAACCCTTGACTCTGCTGGTGATTTCAGCTAAATTTGCTTGCAGGGAAGAAGTTCCAGTGATGATGATTATGCACCTACAAATTTCATGAAGTAGACTGATTGCTAAAGAGAGAGACTTTATGGAGTCTCCATTTACCAGGAAAATGTGCTCTCATCTTAATATACACCAGAGAATCTCCACAAGTATGCAAATAAGGGCAAACACAAATATCACAGAGACTGGAAAAAAATCTTTGGATTGTGCTTAAACCTTTGAAGGCATCACTGTTAGTCAAGTATAAAATACAAGACCTGATAATTCATGCTGGAAGGGACCTGAAGAGATCACCTAGTCCAGCCTTCTTCTACAAAGTTAGACAAGGTTCTCAGGGATTGATCTGATTAGATCTTGAAAGCATCCAGGAATGGAGGCTTTCCAAGCTATTTGGGTAGCCTACTCCAATACTTGCCTGTTGGCAAGTTGTAAGGCCTGCCCTGCCTTACAGGGATTTTTCCTTTGATTGTTTGTAACATCTGTAATTTCAATTTAGATCTGTTTCCTCACATCCTCTCCAAAGCACCACCGTGAAAAGCCTATCTTAAACATAATCATTATTGTTAAACATCACTTATATATGTGACCAAAGTCAGATTTGTGAACAATATTAAGAACATTCTTCAGATCCTTGTAACTTTTGAAGCTATATGCTATGTAAATATAAATAAATATATATAGATACATATATGCATATATATATAAAATACAGTGTATTTTAAAGTCTTGACAATAATCATTCATGTACAAGGAATTTTTGGTGTTTTTTCTTTGAGAAAAGAAAGTAAGAAATATTTCTCATTTTGCATACTATTTAGTTTCAAATATAGTGTGCTTTAATGTGATTGAATATCCTAAAGCTTTCCTTGTTATCAAGTATATGATAAAAGTATATGATAAAAATATGCATCTTCCAGGAATTTTATAGGATCTGGAGAGGTGACAGTGAAGCTCTGATTTAACAAAAAAAAAAAGTTTGCATTTTGACATTTTTACAATATATAAATTTAGCAATATATATTTTTTAACTCAGATAATATGTTCTCTGAACAGGGCCAGGGGAGTCAGGATTGACTTTTAAATGATAGAAGTGATAGAAATGATAGATGCTTGTAGAGCTAACATAAACTGTAATAATTATTTGCAGGAAAACTACTTAGTGGCTTTTGAGAAAGACTCTCTGGGAGATTACTCTCCCAGAATTTGCACCAGGGCTACAACTGTCGTGAAGTATTGAGTGAAAAAGCTTGCTAATGCTACAAATTTGGGCAAATAATATTCAAACAACTTTGTTACAGCATTTGAGTATTTGGGAGGGGTTGTTTATATGTTTGTTTAGGATTTTATATATAATAATAAAACAGAGTGCTTACTTTATTAGGAAGATTTACCAACAATGTAAAAATCAGTTTCCCCAGTTCTGATTCACTGCTTATCTTCTGTATGATCTTGATGTAGAATTTAAAGTTGGAATATAAATGCATGATATTCCATTAAATCGCAGAGCTTGAACTCAATTGTTTAGAGGAGTATGGTTGTACAAAAGTTCTCCATCTCTCTCTGAATGGATGAGAACTCTGCCTTTGTCTTCTGGCTAAAGAGAATGAAATAACTGTTTTTTTTCTCCCTTAAATAGCCATTTTATAATTCATAATGAATGTTATTCTTTTTGCTTTTAACAATCATCTAAATTGTTAAATTACTTCACTTTTGGAAAAAAAGCTTATAAGGTCATGTACCAAATGACACTTGAAAATTTCAGTAGTTATTGCCTTGTCCACAGCTTTTGGAAGGGAGTTTGACAAGTCCAACCTCAAACTCAGAGAAGGATTAGTCCTGAATTTGGATTAATTTGGTCAGGGAATCTTGAAAACCTCCAGAGACATATTCCAGAACCTAACTGGGCAAACTGTTCCAAAGCTTAATTATCCTCACAGTCTTCACAGTCTCTTTTTCCCCCTTCTATTCAGTCAGAACTTCTCCTGTTTCACTTCATAACTGTTGGCTCTTATTCTCCTACTGAGCATTTCAGTCAAGAACTTAGCACTGTCTTCTCAGTAACCTCCTCTTAAGATTTATTTCAGTAGACCTAACTTACATTTTGAGTAAAATCACCTAGTTCATTTAACTTTCTGTTTATTATTTGTAAGTTAATATTTAATTCTGAAATTCCAGAGAAGGGGAAGTATTTTATTATGGAGTATGCCATCCTTATCTTCTTCAGTCAATTTTCTAATTTTTTATTAATGTGAACTGAAGCCCAGATGACTGTCTATTCTTTCTTGCCTGTTCCTAGCTTCTTGTGAATTGTTAAAGTACCATCACCTCTAGCATATTAAGCAGCAAGTGGTCAATAGGCTATGCACTGAAACACGTCATCAGGTACTGCGGTGCAGATTATTCTTGGTCATCAGAGAAAACATAGATATCAGAGTTGTTTATCAAAAACCCACATGCACAGTTAATGAACCATGTTTCAATTTTCACAGCCTACGTTGCATTGATACCGCCTAATAGGATGCGGCAAATTGCAGTCAGGTTATTTGTTTTGCCAGAACTAGTCCTTTTTCAATATTGTCTGTGTTGGTTGACCAATAAGGTCAGAAGGGCATTTTCTGTATTGCTCTCTAAAATGTCCTCATTATATAAGCATCCTTTTTCTTTTCCCTTAATTTCTGGCAAATGCAAAATAGACTATCTTTTTCCTTAATCATAAAAAGGAGAGGAGGAGAAAGAGAGAAAAAGAGAGAGAGAATTAACTGCTAGGATTTTTTTTCTTATTTATAAAATATATAAACATTTTGCAGAACAAAAAGAAACAGACACCTTATAAATTAAATATTTGCAACTATAAAGCGAGGAACATCTTTTGCTGGAAGGCTACTCTGTTAACCTACTAGGTGTTTCCAGAATTATTTTAGAATAAATAGTTATATCTACCAACTACAGAATTGTTATTGGTAGATGTACTATTTGGTATATATACCAACTACATAAAACCTTAGCTTCAGAGATAAGTAGATTTTCAGAGATATGTAGTTATTTATCTCCTTTAAGTACTCACTTATCACTTAAGTGTCACTGATAACCTCAAAACAACTCAGCTGAATCTAATCTTTTGGGTGTTTGCACTCTTACTGTTAGGTACATACAAATCCATTTAATTGATGATGCCTTCTGACATCCTTAAGCTGTAGCGTTAGACAAAATCCCAGAACTTTGAAGAAGACTTCTCGGAATATGTGCTTTCTTATGCCCTTCCCATTTTTTCTCTTCTTTTCCCCCTTCCTTTGGTTAGCTCTAAGATCTTCTAAACCGTTATATGGGTTTTTCTTATGCTAGACTACAGAAGTGATGAAAGAATCTAGCTGTACAGGCATACCTGGACGCAGATCCTTTACTTCTATCACAAGCTTGAAGTTCACACTCCCACAACCCACAGAAGTGTCTCTTAACTTCCTAACTCTATCCAGTGGCTGCTTTGTATCAAATGAATAAACTCTTGAGCTGGCATACAAGACTCTCACATCCTGAGTGATATAGTCATGGTCTGGAGTCTTGAATTGTGGTTTCTGTTCCCAGTGCTAGTTGAGTAGCATATGTTCAATAACCATGAGATGAAGTATATGCAGTATCCAGAGAGCAAAGCCTCTGCCCTCCCAACTGAAAGTGTGTTTTGTCTTTGACCTTGTGAGCTTGTATTCATACTGCAAAACAAGAGCAACTAGTGTGCAATTCTTTACAGTTTCTTCTGCTTAGGTTTTAACTTTGTGCTTACGGCAATCTTCTAGAGCTGAGATGAAACTCTGAATGATCTTCCACTTCCCTGAAAGAAATGAAATGTTAAATGTTAGTAGATCAGCTTTTGCTTTCATGCAGGAAGTCAAAAGAATTTTTAGCTTTTTAGATATACATGTGTACATACACACATAAATGTATAACATTATTTTTATTGCATTATTTTTATGTAAAAAGTCTTTTACATAAGGCACATGCTTAGAGAAAGGACTTCTAGATGTACACTATGAACAGATTCTGCCCTGCATCATTTTTTTTTTTAATGTGAGACTCTTAAGATCTACAGAATAATCCATGCTGGTATTTTTAAATTTCCTCAGCTATGGAGGACACTTTTCTTTGTGGCATAAAGATTTTATTCCAAATTTCCAAATTTATTATTGTTTTTCTTATTTGATGGGCTTGACAGATGTTCAGTTTCTCATCAGTTTGAGCAATATTCCTTTTTCTACAGTCAAATGACCCTCTTTAGGCTTCCTGCTTTCTCACTCACAGGATAATAGAGCTTGTTGTGAAATGAACATACCAGCTGATATGAGTATGTTTTTTGGTAGTGGTTTTGGACATAGTTCTGGATTAAATAGAAGGACTCATTGTTTGAAAATTACATTTCCATATTTTCTAAATGAGATACAGTTATGAAATTTGAGATGATCTTAACCTTTCCTATGTTTTAAAATTAAAAAGGCTGATAACCTGCAAACAATAAACTACCAGTTTAGATGATTGAGCATTGGAGTTAGATGCCTAGCTTTTGGAGTAGAGAGAGAAGAGAGAGACCTATAATCTTATGTTTGATATTAAATATAAATAAATAAAGTTGACAATTAGAAAGCTCAAAGTCAAAAGCCTCAAGCTGGCATTTGCCTGCTAACCATAACCACCTGTCCCAGCACCCAGTAAAAGCTTGGTCCCCATGAGAGTTCTCTCTGTAAATCACACACCATTATCTGGCCATCTGTTATATCTGCCAGAAGGGCAGCAGTATTTTGGTGGTTGCTATTAACTGGTTTCATGTTCTGTATTCTGATTTCTACTGCTTTTTACTAGTCTCTCATCCTCAAAATAAGAGGAATGAGTGGAAATCACTTACTCTTGGAAGGTTGTCCCATATGTCTACAAGAGGACGTCTGAGTTTGTGAGTAGTTTTGAGTTATTTCAGTACGCATATACTTTTCTGGAGCTTCGTAGTGAGTGCTTTCAAACTGTTTATCCTGGCAGAACAGATGTGGTGAATTTGATTTGTGCCTAGTAACAGAAAAGAGAATTCAAACAAAATGGTGTAGCTTGTAGTGTTGCACTGACCTTGTGATGCGTCTGTTCCCAAGTAACCTACAAAATAAGTAAATTCAACAGGTGCGTTAGCATGATCTAGACGTGCATCAGCTGCCTTTTCAGCTCTGCAGGATGTTATGTGGACAGTGATAAACTGGTAGGTGTAGGTGACCTGCAATTTCTCTTTAACTATTTTTATGTCTTGCTGAGGCTCCATATACTAGAATACCGTAAAGTTGAAGCTGGCTGAATGCACAAACAATAGTGCATGCTAATCTTAAGTGCAGGCCCATGTTTTTCAGGGAAACTAAAGCATAATTTTTTTCGGGCACAATTATAAGTTTTTTTTTAAAAAAAAACCAATTTGATATTAAAAAATGGATACCAGCAGCTGAAACATTAACTCATATTATGTATTTCATTTATCTAACGCACCTTTCTTCCTAGCTCAACATAGGTTAAGCAACTGGGGTATAATTTATGAAGAAAACAGAAATGCCTTGGTGGCATTCATACAGCTATGCTGTAATTTTAACACAAGTATTTTGTACTTGCCAGCTGGATAACTAGCAGACAGATTTTGGGGGCAGACCACCCAGTGTGGTTAAATAGATAGAAAAAGCAGAGTAATTTACTAATCCTCTTTTACAATTCATCTGTTTTGTTCCCAGGCTTTGGGGATATAAAATGGAGGAAAATCTGGAATGTTTTACAGATTAAATATTTTTAAAATTTAAGTACTTAAGATGGAATAAACTGATCTTTCAGCATCTCCTAATGTCTGTGCAGAGCACCGAGATGTATGGTTAGAACATGCACTACATATGAGAAACTTGGAAATGAAAAAAATCTGTTTTCTCTTTGAGGTGATGACATTTCCCCCACTGTTTCATTACTATATTAAAAGATTTTTTCCCCTGATAAAAGATGTTGAAAGTGCTAGTTCTCAAGTTATTACTAGTCTAAAGAAAAAAATTAGGTCAGTGCATTTGATCCGATGATATTGCTTACTACACTGTTTAAGTTATTTCATTGACTATCATAAGTTGCTTTGGAGTGGGGGATAGTTTTGGATTAGCCCTCAGATAAATTATGTCCAAATCCAGCTTGCTGAGTTTGCCAAGTTCTTTCTTCATGCTAAAGTTATTACGAAATGATAGTAAAAACAATATTCATGAGCAACTCTGTACTTGCATATGGGAGTGGAGCATCACAGATTATGATCGCAATTCCCAAGGCAGTTTTTGTTTATGTGTGATACAGTTATTGGATAAAATACGAAGATAATGTGGAGCAAAATTTTTTCACTTCCTTTCTTCCTTCTGTTGTGCAATCAGAAGTTCCAAAAACTAACAGTTTTCTGTGCTTGCTATTTTTCTCACCCAAAGGGGCATGTCCTATTGTTTAAAAAATGTTGAGACTTCTCCAGCAAGAGGTGAAGGTCTCAGCTGTTTATGTGTCATCACCTGGTAATCATGTCATGTGATATATAAAATCTTCCAATTGAGAAGAACAGAATCCATCTTACCACTGCTGGAGAAAATACTTTGAGAATACCTCTCCCTTTCTTGCAGGGCAAAAAACATGAGTTTCCAGAAACTGATTAGTTTAGCTTGACATCTACCTCTTATATTCCTAGCCCTCTCAAAATAGTCTCAGTACTAAGCATGTTTGTAGGTGCAGCTTAGAGCATTTAAGCTAAATAATAACATTCCTCAGAAAGGCAAATCAGTGCAGACTTTTGGTTTCACAATTTTGGACTTAAAAGGCATTGATTGGTTATTGACTTTTTTTTGATTCTGATCTGGCCAATAATGTTCATGTCTGTTCCTGGATTTTTTTTTGTTTATTTTGATTAGATAGTAGTATGGTATTAACATCCTTGAAATATTGTTGACCAACAAAACCCTTTGGTCACTGGCTAATTTAGTTATATGAATTCAGTTTTTTTTAAGTTGCTTGTAAAACATATGGTAGTATGTTCAATTATTTTTTGCCTTTTTTGATCCAGTTATTCTAGTGCACATAAATGCAGTATTCTGTGTGTGTATGCTAATTTATCAGTAATGTAAGAATAGAGCAAGCTTGGTTCTTTTATAATGGTATGATTTTATATATTCAGTTGCAAATCTTAACGGCCTTTTTTATTTTATTGTTTTTATTAATTTCCTCTCAAGACACATCACTGCAAATCCACATCTAATTTCCTGACCACTTGTAACTGATATCTTCTGCTATTATGCATTCTATATTTGTATTCCTACATAATATTCTTTTCCATTTTTTCTTCTTCCTTTTGCATTCTCAAGCTGAGTCTTATTTTGCATTTCCTGTCTATTTGACTAATTGTTCATAATTCCTGTGATTTTGCTCACCCCCTCCTTTTCATCAGTCTCTCTGTGTGTCCCCATAAGGCAGGCAAGATGTTGTTACTATCATCTAGTTGACTCTTTTCCTTTCAGTCCTTCTGTGTCTCTCTCTTTATATACAGATATATGTCTAAATATATATGTCTATATATCTCTATATATTTATATATAAAGAAAATCAACTGATCTAATCTCATCCACTGACATTTTACTTGAAAAAGTTTAAGTAGGAATGTCTCTTAAATGAAAAAATTTACCTACTGTACGTAGCAGTGACAAAATGGCACATAGGTATTTTTAATTATTTTTGACATGATAAAAAGAAGATTTTATCCTACTGTTCAGGTGAAGGTAGATTGTTGTGCACCGGGGTTATTGTGTTCAATCAAAAATATCAAAGATATGTAAGGTTTCTTTCTATTTCTTTATGTTATACTGAGACCAAAATTATTCAAAAATTGCAAGCAAAATTCAAGAAAAAGTGATTTTGTAACACAGAGCTTGTTCCTTATTTAGAACTAATACTTTATTTTAAAATTTGATAATCAGTGGGTAACTCCTTATAACTGTGACAGATAAGTGATACCTATGAATCAATAAAATAACTTTGTCCTCCCATTTCTTGTCCAGGAATGAATTTCCTGTGGTGAACACCAAAGGTGCCTAATTCACTTTACTTTCTTCATTTTTAATACTTTATATATAATGACAGTAGAACTAATAACTGCTTAATGCAGCAACATTAAGCCAGAGCAAAGACAGATGTTAAGAAACTCCTATATTTTGCTTTTGAGCAGCAGGCACTGATAGATGGTTAGGTAACTCAAAGTGCATACTCGGTGTTCATTAAAAAATGACTAGGAGTTTAGTCACTCTTCTTTCTGAAAGGAAAGATTCAGGCAATACTGGAGTATTGCATGCTAACTTCTCATTCCATCTTCCTCAGTCTGAATTGCTTTTCATTTAGATCAAGATATGTTGTGTAATCTGTTATCTATCATCTGTGGCTCCTCATTAGAAAAGAGAACAGCTGCCAGCCACATACCAGGGGTTGAATGCATCTGGCTCTCCTTCAAGTACATTGTGGCAGTGGGTAAAAAGTAAAAATGCATATGTACATTTAGATATACTTATGAACAATAAATATATTTAAAATCTATCTTTTCAACAGATTTCACTCTTCTATACATACGTGTACATATCATAAGTTGAACTAATAAGAGGTGTTGACTTAATGATTTATCAGCAGTTGTTGAAAAGAAAAAAAAATCATTATTTATTTTTTTATTGTCAGTCAGTTCCTTTAGTAAAGGAGGAAAAGATGCATTATGAGAAGCCACTGCATGACAAGAGGAGCATGTCACTACTGATTACTGAGTACGATATACCTACTTCTCATCAGTTTGTAACAGAAAGAGTGTTAGCAAGATAAATTTGAAATGAGGTAGACAGTAGAGCAGTGCCTTGGTCTCAGACTTTGGCTTCCAGCCATTGTAATAAGACAGGTAATAAATAAGGTCTAGATCCGTGTGTGTTGTATGCATATTGGTTCTATAGACCCTTACACCAACAATTACATTGCTTTAAAAAAAACTGAATACACATGAGATTATCTTTTGAATGTGTTGATAGGATTTGGTTGCAGTAGTACAGAAAGTTACACGAACTATTTCACTCTAGGCTTAGATTCAGTAAGGATGTGACCATTGGATAGTAGATAGTGCTATGAGTCACTGTGAACCAACAGACTGTGAATATTAATATTTTGTGGATATTTTTGGCAAGGTTAGAAGGGGGAGCAAAATAGTTGACTGGTCATTTTTTTTTCTGTCATATGAGAAAATACAAGAATGATTATATTAAGCTCATCACTTTTACAAGTTTCAGTTCTGGAGAACAGGTAAATGGGAATGTAAACTGGGATTTTGCTGCTCTGAATTCAGTTTGAAGATCTGATAGTAGCAAGAGCAAACTTTCATAAATCGAACTACAAGGCTTCTGTCACTTTGAAACCTCTATACAATTTACATATGAAGAGCAGTAAAGATACAGCATTTCAGCAGAGAAGTGATGAGATATCACTATATACCTTTGCAGTAAAGTCCCTTTATATGAGACAGAATATGCTGTGTTTTTTCTATCACCTAAGACTGCGTGTCCTGAAAATTCCATAAGGCAAAAATATTTTTTCAGTCCCAGCATTTTGTGAACAAACCATTCAGTTTAGAGATAGTATGACATTCTCCGGAGAAAATTATGCGAGACATGTTCAAGTTGGTATAGAAGAATATGACAATGAATAGTCTGGTCTGAAAATTATATAGAAGACTTATCTGGAAGTCATTATACAGTAACCGTATTCACTTGATTACAATGCATGCCATCTCTAGCTGAAGTGCTCAAAAATGTATTAGCCTTTCTATGATATGTGATCATCTAGCTTTCAACCAAAGATCCTGAAGGAAAACAACAACTTATACTTATTGACTTATGTGACTGATGAGTATCAAAGCAAATACTGTGGCAAGAAGTGTGTGTGAAAACTGTCATTAATTACAGAGGAATTTTAAGAATTTGGAAATGTGCTCTTTGAAGCAGAGATGGTACATTTGTTTAGAATGGTAAAATGATCTGTGAAGGAGTATTGGTAGCACTTTCATTTTTGCACATTCTATACAAATGATATTGTGAGTGCCCAAAAAGTTCATGCCCACAGCTGCTAATTGAGGTGAATGGAATATGTGCTAGTCACTTGATGTTGACTAGCAGATACAGATACCGTACAAGTGTTAGTGTGGATACTTATATCAGATTGCTTTTTCTTCCATGAGGCAAACATAAAGGATTTTACAACACTTTACATAAATTTTAGAGTTATTAGTAGTTTTGCTTTTATTTTAAGCTCAAGCCTTAAGGAAAAAAAAAAATTTTCCTCTCCCCTGCCATCGCTCCCCCCAAAAAAAACTTATGAAGAAATACATGATAGGATCATAATGTATGTCAAAAACTGGTGATTATATTTCTACCAAGTTATTTAAGCTTCTAAAGACATTTTATTTTTGAACAATAATATATAGGCCTATATTATTTAGAGTATATTTGCATATATTATTTAAAGTGTATTTAAAAATATACTTGGAGCAGGCAGAGGCTTTCTAACTTCCTTGAGTCATCTGTAAAATTTGCCTATTCATGCATCAGTCCAATATACTTCTTGAATTCTCAATGTGTCAACTAACAGAAATATTTCAAGCACCTCAGAGGCTACCATTTTATCCTTTTCTGTACTGCAAAATATCAGTAGTTCTTATACATTTTGGACTGTGCCCAGATCCAGGGAATCTGGGGATAAGTCTTTTCTCTGCTGAAAAAACACAAAGGACAGCCTAATATCATTCATAATACTTGGACTTTAAGGGCTAGTTCTCATTATATAACATTGTGGAGGGACAAAATAATTGTAAATGAAAATTGCTTTTATAAAAGTATGCACTAACTTTTTTCAACGTTTTCTGTATTAGTTTTTTTAGTTAGTTGTTAGTTCTTAACTGATAATGGTATAATTTTATTGTCAAGTGGAAGTTGAGTCTTTTACAAAATTAAACAGCTCTATTTTTAGCTTTATGCAACTAGTATAGTAATTAACACTGATTTGGGAGAACTGCAAATAGTACATGAATTTGTTGGCAAATAAGTAAAGAAATAGGCCTTTAGCAACCTTTTTATTTTTAAAATACTGTAGTGATATTCATCAATATGAATATGATCAATATCAATATGAGCATAGCGTCATCTCAAAAAAAAATTTGATATAGCTTTGCAATTCCTGGAAAAATAAAAGATGCTAAAGGGCTGTGTATGTTAAATGGTGTTAACACATCTTAGTGATATTTCACAACATACTCTTGATCAAACCAGTATTGTACTCTTTTTTTCATGAGCATTTTCAGTTACCATTCACACTAACTCCTTATAAGCTGTCTTGGAAAATGCTTACCTTGATGTCCTTTTATATTATTTCCAGAACTAGAAAATGAATCTTAGTCAAAAAATTACACCATTCAAAGTTGTATTTAACAACCAACCAACCAGAGCTGGTTAATTATTTTTCATAAATTATTTTTTGATAAATATTTCTGTAGAATTGGAAAAAATAATAAGTAATAACCAGAACAAGTTATACTTTCCATGCATATTAAAATAATAGAAGACTTTCAGAAAGAAGTATTTGTTCTGTGGTGAAGAAAAACATAAGAGCTGTTTTAGAGGAGGAGAGAAGGAAGTTTTGTTTTTATACACAATTGTTCATATGAAATAATACATAGGATTTTTTTCCTGTGACACTATTGTTTTTAATATAGTTTGTACAATAAGTAATATTCCATAGATTGTCCTTTTCCTTTCCAAGATATGCAGCAATGAACAGCATGGAATGCAAAGCTGAGATGACAAATACCTGATTTCAAAACAATCTTTTCACACAGATAAACTAAAAGTATATCTAATTTTATTCCTAGACTTTAATAAAATTTAAATTTAATAATTTAATTAAATTTAATTCAAAAAATTTTAAGATATCTCAATCTTTCAACTATGGAATTCTTCAATCTTTAAATATTTTTCTCACACATCATACACAAAACATAGGTTAGTACTTTTTATATTATGTTATATGCTTTTTTTTAATGAACATTATTTGACAGAATTCACAACCTCCAGTAACTTAATGATTCCCTTGATTTTATTAGGCCACCTATATTAATAAAGTGGTTGTAATCAGTATGCATTCCCTGTGGAATTGTAGCAGAAATGACATTTTGAAATATGTAATTGCATATTCAAAAGTGCTACTGGATATGCCATAGCTGGAATAAGATCCTGAAAGCAATTAATGTGACTTCATTTATCAAATGCAAAAGAGTCATTATAAATACTTCCAAAAGAAATCATAACAGTAGATTTTCATTTATCTGTAGATCCAGAGTACTACAGAGTTGTATTGTACCCTTCAAGTACTGAAACTTTCTTTCTTGATTTGAAATATTCACAACTATTTTCTGTGTTGAGAAAGCTGCTGAGAACTTTAACATCCTCTAAATACTGTTTTCCTTAATTTTTATAGTCTGAACCAACATGTAAAGTAAATACACTGTTGTACAATGATGTTATTGGTATTTTTTCATTGCAAACCATATTATATACTACGTAATAAGATAGATTTAAGCAGTCATGCTAAAGCTCTAAATACATAAATATTTGTGTGTTTAATAGCAAAGATCATTTACAAAAAGAAAAGGATTAAGTGACAAAGGAACAAAGTTTTACTTCATAGGGAAATAGTCTGCTTTTAGAATTTATTTTTCTAGATAGCTATTCTATGAAGTCTTTGAATCATAAATAATAAAAAGAAATGTAAGAGTGCACCAAACAGTTATACAAAGTGACATCATATAATGCTAGACGGAATTTGCTCCATTGCTTTAGGGATCTGAACTAGTATTCATAAAGCTCAGTAGAAGGGCAAATACTAACTCCAAAAATCCTTTGCTTTAATCATTCACTCACAGATCTTTTGCCCACATATATTGTCCCCAAGATCCAGTCAGATTTAAAAATTCTGTGAAGGGTTTGATATACCTTTTCTATCCTGGTAAGCAGAAATGTGAAAGGCAGAAACTTGTTTATCATCCCAAGGCCAAGGATCTACTCATTATTAAGTACATTTTTATATTGCAGATTTGTTGGTTTCAAAAACACCACACAGTATTCTGCAAAGAATGTGGTAGAATCCAGGACATTAAATCATTTTCTTAATTGGCCCTTTAGTACATGAAATATCTTGTAATGCAGAGATAGTAGCTTTCAATTTAATTTCTTCAATGGTCAATAAGCTCTTCGGTTTGTTTTTCTGTACTTTTAAGCAGTGTAAGACTTTCTCAGCATGACTTCTCTAGGAGCTCTAAGCATTTGTGAAGACTCATTGTGTTAGTGGGGATTCTGAGAATTAAGAAAGTGTATGGAATCAGACTGAAATTCCAAGCCAGCCAGAAATTGGCTGCCCCAAAATTGTAAGCCCTTAAAACCAGAAACTGCTAAAAAAAAGAGAAAAGAAAAAAGAAAAAAAAAACCTCTATGAATAATACTGCTGGTGTGTTCTTCTCAAATTATTTTAAGAGATACCAACTCACTTTAATTGCGTTAGAGACCATTTAAAACAGAACTTCCTATAGAAGAAATCACAAATGCTAACAGAAGCATTTAATAAAAAATCTGACATATAAACTGAACAATATTGACACACAACTAAACAATTAAAATTAAAATATAAACACCAATGCTATTCTTGAAATCATAGAACAGATCACTTCTTAAACTCACTATATAAAAAGTATATTTTTTTTTAACCTCTTCAGCTCTAACTTTCTTAAACACTCCAGTCGGAATGAAGTTGAAACAAGTTGCTAAAGAAAAGGAAACCTAACATTTTCCATATGCACTGTCATAATCCATCCCTTTTTCTAATACTCATATTTCATTAACATTTAGTATTGGATGAATCTAGGCCTGAGGATACTAAAGATAAAAACAAACTAAAATAATTTTCATTTATTTGGTATTTGCTGTCTATGCAGTATTTACTCAGTCTAAACCATCTTGCTTTATGAAATCAAAAGCATATAAATTAATAGGCAAATAATTAAAATCTTGATTTATTATATTCTTGGATATGGAACTGCTGCAGAAGCATACTACTCTGAAAAGACTGAGATTTGCAACACTAAACACTACTATAGCTTTGATCATTTCAATGCTAAAACTTAATGTTGGGAAATCCTACCCTTGGCATTGAAAGTTAAAGATAAGAAGTGACACTGGGAATGGAAGACCTCAGTTTACCTGCAGGCTGTCTACAGCAATGATAGTGTTAATGCATGCTTTTCTGTGCTATCCATAAACTAGATAGACCAAGTCACTGCCTTTCCCAGAAAAATTCTTGCAGAAATTCAAAAGTGTTTTGAGTAATCACTGTCTTTCATATATCCTAATGCAGAAAATGAAGTTGTGCTAAAGAATTTTTCTTATTTTCTTCTATTTTAAATGTACTTATAATATTTGGAGTCAAATTACAAATTTGTGAATTAAAATATATTTCAAAATATTTGGTAAACATTTTTTTTGTGAATGGCTATCTATTTATATTATTAAATCATTTCCTTAATCATCCAGAGATAACTCCCATAAAAAACAAGCAAGCAACTGCAGTCAAATGGGAACACTGCTAACATACCAGTACACTAGAAGTACTGAGCTAAAAATTCTTCATATCTCTCAGCTATATGTATTTGACATTAAGTAAAGTATTTAGCATCCATTTAATGGGGTAGCTTAATTTTTTATATGGTTGGGAACTCTGGTTTATTAGAATGTTTAATTAGCAACAGATCAATTTATTGTTTGCATAATAAGCATTAGTCATAGCTGCAATACCTATCACCTGTAGCATGCCTGCAGCAGTGCATGTTCTCTTTGATATGCAAATACTGTATGTCTGTACTGTGTCTATAACTTTATGTAATACACCTGTAAGTGTATGTGCTAACTAACCTTTTACAGGCGCTGCAACCAGGCTTGCCAACTCTCCTGATTTTATCATGAATCTCGCAATATTTGGTGTGTGTTTTATTTATTTGAGTTGGATTTTCAGTTTAGTCTCATTGTTTCTGAACATATATGCTCATCCTCATTTCTCATGAATCTTGCTTCCATTACTTTCATTTGGGTTAAAGTCATTCAAGAGTACAGCTAATTCCTGCATTAGAAGTGAGGTTGCCATAACTCAACATGCTTACCATGTTCTGTTGTTCTTAGACCCACCTTTGTATAGATCATTAAATATTCAGGGAAACAGGGACTGGAAACTGAATCTTCCACTTGAAGGTGAGTGCCCTAAGCATTTGGGTGATAAGTTAACATCTGCTTGTCAACTAGGCTAATAAATTGTCTGTCTTTATATGAACTAGAAGGACAGAAAGATTATAGAAAAATGTGCTCTTATTCCTATGACTGCTGGGCTGCTAGAAGAGATTCACTTTCTCTGGTGTTTCCCTAAAAAGAGCTGCACTCTTTGACCACCTAAGGTGACCAGGCAAGAGCAACTCCAGTGAGACTATTCAGTCTCACATCTTATGTTCAGCTTGAATTTGGTCTTATAGTCCAACCTTTCTTACTAGCATTTCCTTCTGGCTTCCTTTGGCACGTTCTTGCCCAAGTTAGTGTTTTTTCCCTTAAATGACTTTCTGAATTACCTCTCTGCATGTAATGTAGAACTTATGGCAGGATGATTAGGTTAACTCATCTTGTGCAAGTCTTCAGTGATCTTTCAATGGAAGAAGTGGTATAATAAAAATAAGTACTTCTATGTCTAATTGCATTTGTGACCTGTAGCTTGATGCAGCTTCTTTGATATCAAGTATAACTAATTCAGGCTGCAAGTCAATATGAGCAATTCTTCGCTTTCTCTCCTTGTATTTGTATGTAAATGGTGGGAATACATAATTTGTGAGATAACTTCCACGTTGTCAGATAGCTGACCTCAAATTCATAAAATACTACAAGTGACAATGAGCACATAAAACAGTTCCTCCAGAGATGATTTCTACAACATTTTATTTATTATTGTTTTGATATGTAAACTTTTGGCTAAGAAAAAAGTGTCACTAGTAAGTAAGATAAACATAAACTCCATCTAGATGTTTTAAGTAATTCTTTCTCCCCAAACTGGTAAGAAAAAAGCAAAAATATTTCTACATTGGAGAAACACAGAATATATTCTACAAATTGCAAAAAGATAGGTGATTAGAAATGACATGGAAGTGCAAAAACTATTGAATTTTTAAACGTAATGTATTTCATAATTCTAAAGTAAAACCAATCTTTGTTATGTTCCACTACATTTTATTTTAATATTTGACTTGATTTAAAATTCTAGAAAATAAAGAAAAAAAAGACCTCATCTGAGAAGAGAAATAGACACTTCAAAAGTATTAAAAAGAGATGTGTCAGTAAAGATATATGCTATAGGTGCCTGTATTTATTGTTACAGTCAGCTATGAGGATCAGAATAAGCATCCAGAAATATATTTTGAAGAAGCTCTTTTTCATGGAGTAGTGCAAAAATATTAAAAATATTTTATCTCCAATATATTCCTGTAGAAGCGTCTGCCTTTTCTATTCCTTTCATTGAAGATCATATGAAAGCTTAAATGACTATTATCTTTTTATTCATCTAGTATTATTCCATGTGCATTCATAACAGATGCTTGTAGGGCTTGTCTGTGTTTGCTGGGTTAAGAACAAAGAGTTTTATCTGGCCAAGGAGGCTTTATTGACAGAAGGTTATTCAGTAGGACTGGTGCGTTTTAATAGTCTGATATAACAAATAGTGTCAAGACTTAGCTTCTGTCCCCCTGGTGTCTTCTCCTGCCTGCTGAAGCTGAAATAGGAGGTCAGTATGAGTACAACAAATAAAAGGAACATCATTGTAAGCAATTAAAAATAACCCAAAACACAGAAGAATCGAGGTGCTGTGCATAGCCATCTCGTCTTCTTATGGTTGGTCTGTTGCAGGAAAACAAACAAACAAACAAACAAAATCCCTTCAGGCACTTAAAAAGCATAGGAGATCAAGTTGAAATATGAAAGGTCTATTACCATTTGCCAGGATATCCACCAACTGATAAATGTGATTTCAACGTTGTACAAGTTTACATCTATCTTAGCAGTTAAGTTGACTAGCTGTTTAAAGGACAGGGTACCTTAGAGAAGATGATATAATTGATATTGATATAATTGATATATTATATCAATTATATATTATATTATCAGTTGCCCCCTAGTTTGCATAGTTTGCAAGATTTTTAAAAAAGCCTTCTGTGTAAATGTGAGGTGCCCATAGACTTAATGAAAATGCCCTGCTATCTATCTTGGCAAAATTAATATCAAGGAAGAATGGTGTTTAAACCAAACTAAATAAATAAATAAATAAATAAATAAAAACAAGCAGCAAAAAGGTTAATCTCTTAGGACCTACATGAGATTTCAGATATTCAGACAAATAAATGTCAAGAAATTAAGGTTTTTTTTTTTTTTTTGAACAAATGCATTTAAAGGTGTGATACTATCTAAGTGTTACTACAAAGGCAAAAGCAAGATCTTGCCTCATAGAGAGTACAGGAGCAGTTGACCCAGAGAGTGCCTTAATAGATGTAAATGCATTATATTTTTATTGGAACAGCTTCATTGGATCCCTGAAAGCTGAAATAATTCTAGAGCTAAATGTGGGTCTTGATGCTTTCTGCCTTAATAAATCTTACAACACTAATATTATTCTTTATAATCAGAAATAGAAAACCAAGGATGATAGATGGTAATTTTATGTTTTAAATCAGGTAGTAATTAATATTAGCAAACTGGATGTCATGTCTTACAAAACAAGATTTAACTCAGGCTTCTGATTCAGTAAGATACTTCTAATTTATCCCTCAAAAGTAAAGATTCTTTGATGCTGTTTTTTTTTTTTTTTGAGAATAAAGTGATAATTAATTATAATCTTTAACCTTTCCATTTTCCACATAATGATGTAAAGTAACATGAGGTCATAAAATAATTACTTCCTAATATATGGATGTGCAAAACAGGTTTGCTTCTTCCTCTTTAAACAGACCTTTAAATTATGCTTACTTCATATTTTTTTTCTTTTCCTCCAGTTACTTAATAAATCTTTCTTCAATCTCGACTTTAATGAAACTGGCATCTTTGATCGGATTTTTTTTCAGATTTCCTATCAACTATCTACATTTAAAAAAGAAGTTTACATTATCAGACAGGGTAGATTTTGTATGTTTGTAGTTCCTTAGATGTTCAAGATGTGAAGCAAACAAGGTACAAACAGGTAGGAGGGAATGTGCAGAACACGATTCAATTGCCTCCTCCTGGTGTTAATTCTGGACCCTGTTTTTATTAATGCTGTTCTCTCCCATTGCTATTGCTGTTTTGCAGGAATCCCAGGGGGAAGGTGTATGGATGGTGCATTTTTGTGTGAAAGCTAGGTCTTCAGATGCCTCTGAATAGGGAAAACCCCCCCTTTTACAGATGACAATGCTCATATCAGTGATGTTTAGCTTGTGTTTACTTGAAAGCTTTTGAAGAAGATTAATAATTGATCAACTGATATGGGATTAGGAAGAAAGAATGAAAGTATTTGCCATGGAAAGGGAAAAAGAGGGAGAGAGAACATTGAGAGTTATGGGGGTGCTGCATTTGTAATTAATGCTTTGTCTGTACTAAACAAGAAGTTTTTCTTGAGTTCTCTGATTTGAGCACTCCTAAATATTTTACATACTATGAAGGTAGGGCACCTGTTCTTTAGGTATGTGATATTCTGTGGTGACTGGTATTTCCTTACACTTGAAGAATGGACAACCAAAGAATGTAACCGTAAAAAAATGATGAAAGATGCAGCTGCGCCATTTTGTTTCAGTCATTTTTGTGTTAGTTCTTATTAGATAATTATCTGAAATTGGTAGGATATAAATAGTTGTTTAATATTGTATGATATCTTTTATAACAGGAAAGGTGCTGAACATATTCACTATTCCCCTTTTACCATATTGATATGTATTCAAGGATGTTGATTGATAATCATAAATATTTTCTGTACATGAAATCAGATAACACTGAAAATACAGTGGTATTTTAACAGATACTTAGAACAGATATTAACAGGACAGTACCTTAACAGGCTTCATGCCTTTCTTAATTCTTTATTTTTATTGTTTTCTTAAACCTAAGGATGTATTTTTTCAGCAGGATGAAAAATAAAGTATTTATTACTGCATTGTAAGATTCACTTTTGTAAGAATCTTACTGCATTGTAAGATTCACTTTTACAGTGCTTTGTGTGGCATAATTTTAATATCTACTCATTTCCTTAAGATGATTTTATAAGACAAATAATTTCCAAAATGAATTGGAGACATCGTCTTGTATTTAGGTATGAAGTTACTTAAGCATTGTTTGAATTATTTTCTTTATTCCTACAATGAAAATGATTTAAAACAGAGCTAGGAAAATGGTACAATTATTTTGTACTCTGTACATAACTATCTGGACTCTTAATTGCCAGAGTGAGCTAAAGTAATAAAATTAGTGAACCCTAAATGCCCTGTTATAAATACTGGTACTGTATTTGTTTCATCATATACCTGTATTCAATTAAATGTATTTTTGTTGTTATTTTCCCCAAAAAACATTCGTTGTTGTTCAGCTAGTATTTCAAAGAAATGCTTTAGACTCTACAGCGAGGCAAATATGAAATCCAGAAAATAATATATTTTCAAAATACAATAAAAACTATCTAGTTGCATTTATTTATTTTTTCCAAACATTTAAACGTTTTTCTGCTGAAACACTGAGTAGTATGCCAAGGACTGTGAAGTATTACGACATATTTTAAAGGTAGGGAAAAACAGCTCTAGAATTCCACTGCTACATTATTAATTCAGCATTAGGCATGGGACTATGTCTATTCTTAGTTATCATCAGTTGCCCATATACTTAACACTTTCCAAAGAATAAGAGTATATTCTGAGCAAATGAGCTTTCATATATCTGGCAACACAAAAGATCAGAAATGCTGAATTTATCTTAGTAAGGGGGAAGAAAAAAAAAAAAAAAAAGGAGGGACCTGTGGAAAAGAGTACGTTTCTCAACATGGTACAAACAACACTGCTTGCATCTTTCCATCCTTGGAGCCAAGTGCCTTAGGCCGGTCATAGCCCCTAATTTAACAAATCATATTCATGCTCCAAGTTTAGACATGTTTTAAAAGGTACATTTATATGGTACAATACACTTCCACAGATATCCACCTGGATTCTGAAATAGATGTTAGGTATCTGTACACCTCGTATCTTGCAAAATTAAGCATTCAGCAGGATGAGTAGATAAAATATGATCTGTGTCTTAATTAGAATATCATGCTACATTCACAGTAAGCTTACCTCTGCAGACTACTATATCTGTTTATAAATGGCCTATGAGGAAAACATAGAAGACTGCATGACAGCACTTTTCCTGTATAAAGGAATATTAGTGATTTGTGTAACTCTGTAGAGGAATACCTAGGAAAAACAACATTTGTTCCATAAATAGCTTGTAGCTGTGCATGGTACAGGGAATTTTTGGACTTTGGTTCATTGTTTGTTGTTTTTTGAAGGATTGAGAGGGATTGATGGTTAGGTCTTTGTCTTTTATTTCCTTCTTTAGCAACTAGTTCGTTAGGAGCGCATGAAGCTCTTAAGGCAGAACCTGGGAGGAATTTCACATCTTAATATATGATAACATAATGAATAAGTGTTTTACTTCTTATGATAATTAATGCAGATGACAGTAATTAAAAGTAAATTTAAGCAGTGATTTCTCACCACTGTTTGGAAGAATTTACTCTTTTAAATATATTAGATTGTCAGGTAAGATGTTAATGATGTATCAATGCATTTTAAACAAAACATTTTAAATTCTAATTGTAATAACTTTGATAATCTGGACTGAGATGCAACAAAAGTTTCTTGTAAAATAGTGATGGACAGAATTTTAGATAAAGCTATACTATCATTAAAGAAATGCAAGATTTACTAATAAGTTTCATGTTTATTGAATTCTATGAATTTCAGTAAGAAATTACAGAAACATTAGATATTTTTATCTAGCTATGATACAATTTTGTTTGTTACAAATGTTGCATCAATGTTGTCACTGAACATTCAATGAATAACAGTGAGTGACCACAAAATTTCAGATGCATTTTTATAAAGCGTATCATCTCCCCAAAATTAACTTTTCTGATACACACTTTTCCCCTCAGATTGAATTTTTAATATAGTATTTTCTTCCTGTAATAGTAATAGCCACAAAAGTTGAATATTTATATTACTTCTGAGTCCAAGTACAATGTTAATGTATCAGACTCAAGTAAAACTTTCTATTGTACCATTTTAGATAATTGCAAGATGCTTATAGATATCCTTGATTTATGAGAAGTGAATTTGAAATTTGTGCTAACCTAAATCAAATCTTACCACTAATAGTTTTATATGAAGTATGAAGTGGAAGTCTGAGAATTGGAATGCTGTCAATCTGAGGCAAATTCACAAACATAATTTTTGTAGTTTAATAGTCTACAACTGCATCATCTAACCTCATGTGATATTTGTGCTTTCATTGTGTATTGTAATTTTCTCTGATGCAGCAATTACATCTTTTACATGGTCAAAGATGACTGTTAGTAGATAGGTCTCATATGAATTGTCATATTTATTCAGTTTTTGCTGCAATAACAATGTCACAGAGGAAACCAGACATACAGGAAGATAGGTCAGCAAGTATTTATGAATTATAAGTATGTGATTTGCTCCCCCTGAACTTTTTTTTCATATTGCTACAAAACTGTATTTGGAGATCAAGTGTTCCTGCAGTGAAATACTTTTCTTTCCTCTATAGACAGTACATGCTTGCTTTAAACAAAGTATATCCAGAATGGGTTTGTGTTTCATTATACATTTATAATGTGATGGACGTAAGAAGCGTAATTTAATAAACATAAATATATTTTTTGTATCAAAATATAAAATCTAACAAGCCCAGGCCAGGATAGAATCAGATAAAGGTGGTGTTAAAGGGCTTTTTTTGGTTGTTTGTTTTCTTGCTTGGATGTTCTCTTAAAAATAAAGTATTTTTAAAGAAATAAATCTACATAAAAATAAAAAGTAAAGCAGAGGAGTGACAATGCTGTGCACTATTTGTTGAAAAGAAGTTCAATTCAATGTGCAAACCTGGATAGAGAAAGGTGCTGTTCATTTTGGAATACAACATGAGTCACTGTGACTCACTTTCCAGACAGCACTATAGGAATGAAGAGCTATACAAGAGGCGTCTTGTTTCCATGACAAGCTCTTTTAGGTCTATGAAGTTTCAAAATTGATATATGCTATCTTTAAAGCAGGCGGGTAATTGGAGAATGATGTAAACAACTACAAAGAGCTGGCATGCCCGGACAAGAGCCCATTAACACAGTGCATGTTGTGGGGTTCCCAGGCTGCAGCAGACTAGCTTAAAAGCTTAGCAGTAAAATAATTAAACTGATGGCTAAATATGCCAGCTTCAAGGAACTGAATTATGGAGAAGAGATAGGACTTAATAGCCCCATGAGGAATGTAAGAAAATTGCTAAATCACCGAAGATATTTTAGCAAGCTGGCAGATGACTTCCCAAAGGCAAAACCCATTACGACGTGGTAGGCCTGCTGCAAGATAAAAGAACACGTAAACTTGCTATCTGGAAGCCAAGTCAAAGCAAAGAGGTTAGCTGAAATGTTAAAACAGGGTTTTGGTTGAACCAGACATTTTATGATTTATATCTAGTCAAGCTTTCCCAGGAGCAATGAAGAATTTGTTTCTGAAGTGTACAGAAATTTTTCATTATCTTAAGCCTTATGTTTGTAAGTTCTACAAACAATTTATTTGTACTTTAACCTACTTATTTTATGTAGGATGAATGGATTTTTATTTACATACTTCTACTTTCATAGCGGTGCATTGCAAGGTAACAACATGTAGTCCCCGGTTCATTGCCTGTAACACTGTCCTGTTTCTGCTAACACCTTCCTGCTTTGTAAGAGCCTAACAGTGAAGGGAGATAGACATGTCACCACTCCCTCTTAGACCTTGTATTTTCAATGTATTTTCAAAGTATAGGGGTGCTTCAAATTATGGGAGCGTAGAAATGGATAATAAAAATTGAAATACAGTGTTTCTTCTCAGATTTATTTCTAATGTTAAATGCTTGTCTAAAATACAACCAGATAGATAAATTCTACTATCTCTGACAAACAGTGAAATCCATGTACCACACTGAACCACATTAGGTTATAGCGTTTTGTGATACAAGTAATTCATCTGGAATCAAAATGTTTCTTATCTTAAAACAAACACAAGTTGAATTTTGAGTCTATGTAGGGATGTATAAATTTGAATTTCCTTATGTTGAAACAATAATTTTTGCTTAGGTGAAAGTGTGAACATCTCTCTACTTTTTCTTGAATCCTTGGACAAATGCAAAATTATAATTTGGCTTTTGATTGCACTGAGATGCCAAAAGTTTCATGACAGACACCGCAAACAATAAAATCTAGTTGAGTGAGGTAGAATTAGATTTGGGGAACAATAATATTGTTCGTGGTAATGAGTACCTTGAACTTTTCTTTCCATTCTTATGTCCTGGCTTCTAAGAAATTTAGGCTTTCCTTTTGATGTATTATTTATGGGGACTAAATCTATGACAACTTTCTGCAACAATGAAATTTGGCCTCTAGTGACAAAGCTCTGAACACCTGCTACAGTAGAAGTATTAGAAAGCTGCTTGTTTATTACCTTGCTCAGCTAACTTCATCTCCCTATGGTAAAAATTTTCCATAAAGCAACCACTAATGTTATACTTCCCGCCTGAGACATTCCTTAGTTCTTATATAGGAAATATCTATGTAACTCAGTAGTAGGCAATTTTGCATCTGTGTCTTTGCAATACTATATCTAAAACATTTTGAACCAATTATTACTTTCATTTTTTACAATTTTTCTCTGCCATGAACAGCAAAGCAGAAAAAAAAAATACACCTATATTTAGCAATAGGTGTAATGAACATTTAGCATTATAATTATGCTGCTGACATTAGATATTTTATGCAGCCTAAATTCAGGACAAAGACATGATTTGCTACAGGCTTAAATGCGAAAAAGGCAAAAAACCTGCATTAAATTAGCATCCAATGATTACTCATGCTCTCTAGGCAGGTGTTTTGAAGCTGTAGAGAAGTAGGGCGTTGATGTGCTTTCAGCTGTGCTTCTTTTTTTCCCTGGGGCTAGCTAGTCATAAAGTCTAGGGCATGCTCTTGCTCCTAAGTTCTGTCATATGCTGCTAGTGTTTGTCATGAGTCTGTGAGGTGAGGAAGTGGTTCCTTGTTTTGCTTGCATTCCTGGTGCTTGAGTGCTATTTGTAGGCATAGAAGTCAGGGTGCATTCCTTTCTCAACTAAGTGGAAGTGGATCCAACTTCCCCTTGACTCAGAACTACTCTTTTATATTGTCTAACTTTTCATTTCAGTTACTTTTGAAATATACAGGAAAATAAACCATATTTGGAAAAGAAGTAGTTAGTTGCTTCAAAAGTTAAATGTAATTTGGTTTTCTGGGAAGTGATTAGGTGGGAAAATGTGCTGACTGGCTGGTGTGCTTATTTTGTTGTCTCTCTTTTCTGTATGAAGATAGCTTCTCTCTGTTGAAGAGAAACTATGGACCAGATGTTCCCAAATGAAACCTCTGATCATGTCTGCATGTGCTTGGGATTGTCAAGTTTGTATACTTCAAGACGTTTGTGTTTATTTAAAAAAGTGTTTCTGATATTAGTGTGAAAGATTTTTCTTAGTGGGTCCCTATTTCTTTGTAACCCTTCCCTCTATTTGTCTTTGGCTCTCTTCATCTTCAGTGTGTAAACTGTGTACAACCTAGGCAATATTCTTCCTTAGTCTCTGACTCATCTTGTATTGACCTGAGAAGTCTATGGAGTTTAAATTTTGTTTGCCTATCAGTCATAAAATTTGTTAGCTGTTTTTTTATTTCCTGTAAAAGTCAATTTTTGTTCTTTTCCCTATCTCTTGGACAGTGCATTGCTATTGGGATTCATTTCAGATGCACAAATAGCATTATGCTGTATTATATAAAAAACTTTTCAAGTAACTGAGCATTGCACGTGTCCAGCTTGAGGGAAAAAAATCTAAATGTTGAGTGTTTATACTAGTCTTGGTACATTGCCTTACATTTAATGGAGGTGCTTGGATTTCTAGGTATTAACGTGAAGAACTGAATTTTATTTTTGTTAAAATTTGGTTGCACTCTGTTGCTTACCTTTTTTATTCTTCCCCTTTTTCCCCTTTCAAGGCTTGGCATTGCTTCAATATCTTTGACCTTATTCGCTGTTTGGCTTTTAAGCTGTGCAGTAATTCTCAATAAATAAACTGGCTCAATTTTTCTAATCTTGCCTTCACAGTCTGCAAAGCTTTTTGCCTCCTGATCTGCCCTGTTACACTCAACTCTGTGTGGTTATATAGACAAGAAAAAATAATGTGTTAAAGCATTTAATTTCTTCTAGATGCTGTCCTCTCAAAAGTCCTTTAAAGTCTTTCTTTCCTATTTTTTTTCCTCTCAGTTTTATTCAGTCCCCAGGAATCTACTGCTGTAATGCGTTTCTGCCATGACAATAATGTGCTGGTCTAACACATACTGCTGTGTCAGCAGCCTGTGTCGTGCTCTAAAATTCATTTGTTTAGAAGACTTATGAGCAAAAATAATACTTTAATTATTAACTATCATCAACAAAAGTATTTTCACCTGGATAATAATTGTTTCTGATATTAAGTAATAGCCATATTTTGGTCAACTTTTTTTTTTTTTTTTTTTTTTTTAAACTGTACTTCATGTATCAATTGAAAACAGCACGGTTTTCGTTAACCTGAGATGAAGCTGAGGCCCACAGTCACCATGTTGTTTTCATATGCACAGTAGCACTAAGAACATGTGCACTAAGAACATGTGTGTTAGATGTCTTTAACACAAACGAATGTCGAGTTGTGTGTTCCACCCGTGTTTTTGCTTCATGGTTGGTATAAATACCTTGGCTTGTTGGTAAATACCTTTCATATTATGAAAATGAGGTCCAAAGTATTTGAATTAACTAAAGTTATATAATCCAAATGACACACTGTCTGATCTAGTACTTTTCCTACCTACTGATGAATCCTGCAGCAATTCAGAAAATAACTTCCTTTCTCGTAGCTCAGATGGTGTTTATGTCTTGTCTAATATTATCAATTTCTCAAAGAAAAACTTAGATGTGGAGACTACAACATACAAAGGTGGATAAATATAACACATGGAAGGAGAAAGACTTATGATAAATTCCACCTTTCTACATTGTATTCACTAATTCATTTATGATGAGCTTTGCTCCAAACTGAATCTACATTAATATAGGTCACTTAGAAAGCCTCTCTTGATAACTACTGGTGAATAGTTCTACGATGATGACTAAGCTATATTCATGGCAGGGGAAAATTTAAACTTAAGATTTTAAACAGAGGTCAGGATCAGTTGCTTACAGGCAGTATTTGTGTTTGCTAGTAAAGCATTTGAAAAGCAGCCATGAGCAATGTTAAATGACATTTCCGCCAAATTATATCCTAATGGATGAAGGATGCCTTTTCTTCAGTACTCTGTGTATTTGTGGAAGTCTGTTTAGGCCAATATGAGCTATCTAATTTAATTAAAAAAAAATTAATGTGACAATGTGAGAAATCACAGTAGTGTCATAGCAAGGAGGAGACATTGAGCCATACCTACTCCATCTATTTTAATCTCTGCTATTTTCCTATATGTATAAGTAAGAAAGGAACCTTTGGGAGTAGACAGGAAACACATGAAGAATACTCTGTGGTTCCAGTGTATCTTAAAGTAACTTAAGCATGCCATGTAAATGGATCAGTAAGTCAAATTAAATTTGATTTAAAATGGCAGTTTTCCGTTATTGGATCAAACTCACAAGCTATATACCAGTGTATGGGACAAGTACTCAGTATAAGAATCTAATCATGAGGATATTACAAGAAATCTTTTTTTGAAAGGCAATATCTTTTTCTTTCTTTGATATGGTATGATTCAATATGGCATTTTAAACTAGCTTTTGGAGAATATTTTATTTTCTGACTGTTAACTTCCACGCTAACACTTATATACTTTTCTTTTTTAAAAAAGTGGTTTTTTTTGGGGGGGTGAGGAAGTGGAATATTAGAAGACGCATAAAGTATGCTCTTCTGTGTTTTCAATAGATGAAGGAATGATTTCTAGACTTTTAATTCAGTTTAACATGGCAATTAGGACAAAGCTGTGGTGGCAATTCATTAAAAAGAATTAATGAAGTAGTTTTAGATTACAATTCTTTGCAGATCTTGTGCAGAGCATCCTTAATCCTCTTTCACCATCTTCTGCTAGTAGAACCTAGGTCTAATTTGACACATCAGAATCTCATCACTCTGTATGAAGTGAATAAAATAATTGAGATAAACACTGAGGCACACAGTATCTCTTTGCAGTAAGTCGGTACTAGATCACAAGCAAGGCAGCTAAAGGGCTAATATTTTCAGGAAAAAATAGCAAAAATTATATGCTATGTGGGAAATTACAGTGGATATGGCTCAGGAAGAGGAAAGAAGAAGATGAGGTGGTTAAAGCAATAATGTATCTGATATTCTGTACTTGTTTATCTTTAATTCTCCATTTTGCACGGGCTAAGGTAGTTTTGATTGTGGTTAGTATTTTACTTTCTAATGGGCATTCTTAGTTTGGTTTCCGCTGCTCGCCACTGAACACTGTAAGTGCTTCCAAAGTCTGAGCAAGCTGCTTTTCTGCTTTTCTCCAGAGTGAGGTAAGTGGAAGGGAGGTATCAATTACAGCTGTGTTAGCCTGTGGCTTTGAGTGTGTTTGTGTACTTGAACTTAAAGCTACATCTCTATGGTACTTTGTAGGGGCTGCAGGGTCTATGCAGAAGTGGACTCAATATTTTAGGCAATGCAATATTTTTGAGAAGAGCCACATGATTCTGTTTTTGTATTTTCACCTTGTTTCTTACAAGCAAAAAAAGATTGCAATGAAATGACAAGACAAAATGTACACCAAACTGATACTGCTAGTAAGGCAGGATTTGAGAGTGTGTTTAATTTGCTTACTTTATTTGGAGGATCCCCAAGTTTTTTGGAGTACCTGTTAGGAGATACAGTTCATCCAAGGAACAGAAACACTTGCATGTAGATATATAAAAAAATTTCCCTTCCATATTTGAACTGAAGATATAGGGGAAGTTCTCTACTGCATTTGTTTTCTATCTCTGTTCTAGGTAAATTCTGTTCATGGTATAACCTTACTTGTACGAAGAGCAGTTTTCCTTGAGCTCATCAGTTACATGAGAAAATGATTGTATTTCTTGCAAGAATTTACGCCTCCAAAGGCCTCCATGTGCAAAAATAATAGTATGAGCACTTGAATTCAATGGGAAATATTATAATGAATAGAGGAACTCCTAAAAATGAAATTCTTTCCTAATTTTAAAGGATTTCCTCTCTCCTCTACCTTTCCTGTCACTGAGGATATTTGTCTGTTTGTTTATTTAAAATGAAAGCTAATTTCACTGTCAGTAATCTACCTCTATTAGGAAGTGTTTAGATTTAGAGAAGTGTTAGGCCACGACAGATATTCTTGACAGTGTACTTTGACAGAGAACATGAGACTCAAATATACTCAAATATTTTTATTTAATATTTTCTGTGAGTTCTTTCCCCTAATATAGAATTTTTTTTTTCTAGTTAAATAGAGAAACTTACCACATAATTTACGATTTAAACTATTAGTGTATCCAGGAGTATTGGTCTATCCTTGTTTTAGTCAAACTAACAGAAGTATTTCTTAAGAGTAGAAATTGGTACTGCTGCCAAGCTAACTGGAACAAGAAGATTGCCTTTTTGCATATCCCAAAGTGTTACAGATTTTGAATGTTATTAGAAAGGATTTTGTGCTTATAATTGTACTTAAAGTATGATCAGTCTGCATTATTTTATGTACTGTAGAACTCTGTGGAAGTTTTAATTGGTGATATTCCTTGTAGTGTGATACACAACAAGTAGTCCTTGATCACAAGGAATTATGATGACTCTTTGTAATATATTATTCAATGAAACTGTTTTGTGTAAGTAGCTGAGTGATCTTAAGTTAAAATGTGAATTGCGTATAGGGGGCAAGATCCCAATTTTAATCACCTAATTAATCGTATGTCTGGCTAGTTCACAAGTATACAGATTGAGGGAGGCAGACCTAGCTCTGTCACTGCTCTTTTTTTTTTTTTTTTTTTTTTTTAAATTGAGTTCAGAGGAGTTAGAGGAAAAAGCCAAAGTGCAAAGGAGCAGCTCGTAACTGGATTTTCAGCACAAGGAGGGAGGAGGAGAAGGCTTATAGGAGGAAAGGTTACAACCTTCCTAGCTCTTACTCTTTCTGTGTCTCCTTCTTCATATCCCAGTAAATCCATGTGCAAATAAATAAAGATTACAATATCTTAAATCTGACAATTTCTTCATTTCATGCAAGATGAAAGAGCAAAGAGTGCATTTTAATTATTCAGATATATCCATGCATTTTTATACATTAGCATTTTTATACCCTAACTGTTCTTAGAAATAAGTATATATGTTAGAACCATTGAACTTTTTTAACTAAAGAATCTCCGATTAAATATTTAATTTTCACTCTACATGTGACTGTTGAGGCATGATAGTTCTCCACTTGCAATTGCTGTGGAATAAGAAGTTTTGTTGGTTCTTTTTATATGCACACATCTTATATTCTGTGTCTGTTTTATGTCTTGCTTTTAGCAAATCAGGCTGTAATATTAGGCCAAAACACACACATTTTATTTCTTAGATAAATGAGGATCAATACAAATTAGGCTATTTTTTTAGTGTATAATGATGAGACAACACTTGGGGAAAAATTCTCACCTCTTGCATAACAGAAATATTCTGATATGGGGTAGAGAGTTGTAATACCTTTTTCTTAAAAATCTATGTTTATTTAAAAAACAAAAACAAATCTCTTTTGAAAGACAGATCTTCATGTATCTTCACTCTTTGAATTGCAACTGACTACACTGTTATTTGAATCTTTCTTTTTTCCCTAGGCATATACTGCAGATTAAAGATTATTTTGGTATGTAATAAATAAGATGCATTTAATGAGGTGGATATATGACAGTGTAAAAATTGAAGAATCTTAAAGTTCACTTAAATATTTCATTATAAATTTTGTGAAGGTTTAGAGTAAAAATGTATGATTATCTCAGGGCTACAGCTGTGATACAGTATTGTTTATTATTTTGCGGAGCTGGAGCAGCATATTAGCAAGCACTATATTTTTTAAGTCTGCAAGAGAAAATTCAGAGAATTTACTGGAGAAAAAAGTTAAACATAATTAAGACACATGATTGTTTACAGTAATATTTAAATTACACTGTAATCTACACAAAGTGTTTCTGTTTCCAACTCATGTATAAGCATTAATAATAATAATAGTAAAACATTTCATCAAAACTTTTCTGATATTTCCAAATCAGGCTTTGTTTTGAGATGTGGGATGAAAACAAACTGAAATTCTTTGTGAAGGAAAAAAATAATGGCTTTCTTTGATATATCAAAGCATTTTGTCTAAGTGTTTAGTCTTTTAAAATGAAGTTGTTACAGGAGTGGAACAAGTGATATATAAAAGGAGTGGAACAGTAAAAAGTTTTAGCAGTAAGCATTGAAACATTGAAAGATTACTTTAATCTCTCTTTCTAGAAAGAAGGCATTTTGAAACCCATGGTATCTTTATCATCTTTGTTTTTCAAAATGAAACACAAGTGAATTGACTATAACAGTTCTAACAAGTAATTTTTTGACTGTCTCTCTTAGGACCAATTTGCATAGTCATTAACTTCTGCATTTTATTGACTGTTACTAATATTCAGCATCTCTACATACTGTACGACGCATGATATGCTCCATTGCCCAAAGCATCCCACAAGGGGAGTGGGGCTTTGGAGAAACCTTTTCAAACCTGCGGAGTCACACAGTGGCAGAGATAAACTGAAGGCAATTGATTTATGATCTGCTATGCTGTATGTTGCAGAACACCTAAAACACTATATATATATATATATATATATATATATAGTGTTTTAGGTGTGTATATATATATATACACACACACACACACACACCACATCATAGAAACATAGAATGTGTAAGGTTGGAAGGGACCTTAGAGGTCATCTAGTCCAACCCCCCTGCACACGCAGGGTCACTTAGAG
>JAUBOD010000924.1:5722009-5733981 GCA_032353885.1 Nothura maculosa
CTCTTTCTCTCTTTCTCTCTTTCTCTCTTTCTCTCTTTCTCTCTTTCTCTCTTTCTCTCTTTCTCTCTTTCTCTCTGGACTCAAATATGATATGAAATTCTGTTTTACAATCATTAACCCCCCCCCCGAATTGCAGCTTTCACTGAAAGTCATAATTGTGAATTCTAATATTCTCCCTTATCTCAGATATTTATTTTGTCTTCTGATGACTCAGTGACTCTAGCAACAGTCCTCATAAAAAAAGATAAGTAATCCAAGCTAGAGAACTGCACTTTCCTATGTTTGTAGAAGCTAATAGTGAAGTTGCTGTAGTTATAATGTGTGATTCTGTCTTTACTCAGCCATTGTCAAGTATATTTCATTACCAGAAAATTTAAATATTTCAATATGGAGACTAAAATAGTGTTATCATTAATTGTCTATTAAAAACAAATGAGTGAATTGTAGTCAATTGTTGAAGTAACCTCCTTTTTCACAAACCTCTAAGCTTACAAATGTTTTTCTACTAAAAGCAACAATACCAGAAGTAGCTATTGAGTTGTACTTTGAATAGTTAAAGCTAGCAAGCACTAGTAATACCAATATATTTGTGTTATTGGTATACTTGCCAATATATTGCTCCTACTCTCTTCTGGAAAGAATATAGTAGACTATTTAGGAAAAATATGTGAATGTACATAAGTCATATATTTTAAGAAGCATTTATAAAAATAGCAGATAGATATTCTCACTATAGTGCATTTTCACATATTTGCATATATCGTGATGGCTTAGAAAATAATAAACAGGAAGCCTGTAAACCCAAATGATAAAACAGCTAGTGGGAAAACATGCAAGTAGTGAAATTTTCAGCTTTTCAAAGCTGTTATAATTCATGCTTATTTAGCACAGAATGCATGACTAATCAATGCTGCTCCTAATTTCTAGGTTCCCACCCCTTCCCAGCCCCCCCCGCCCTTATTATTTCCTGAAGGATTACCACTCAGAATACAGGTAGAGGTCAGATGACCTGATTTCACATATGTTGCACTGCTGTTGTGTTGCTTTTCAGAGTTCAGGGAATTTAATTCCACCTGGAGGTAAACACTGCCAGTGGCAGACATTGAGGACCACATTCATTCTGTGTATAATTCTTTTGAAGTGTATGAATTATACCACAAGGAGTCTAATGCCTTGAAGGTATTTCTTAGTAAAACACATTTTAGGGGCAACTTTGGCACAATAAAGATACTGTAAAGTGAAATACTTACTACGCATGCATATATTAATCCTTGTGGAGATGTTATAGGTATATTCTATTTCCTTTAAAGAATATTATATTTTTCTTTCCTAGAATTATACTTCTTTCTGTTTTAGGTCATTATTCATGCATGACCATCCAGAAAGTTAATATTCAGACATCAGAAGGTGAGAGCTGAAGAAATTTTTAACTAAAAAGATGGCTACTAGATAACAAAATAAATAACTGGAATAGCACAAATGCATTCATGATTTTATCTGCTATTCTAAACACAAAGAGGTTTAGCTGATGTCTTCACTTTTGTTTTAGTTGCATGAACAAAACTTTTATTGTATGCAGCTATTTATGTTTTCACGAGCACAAGACTCTTTATAGTGCTAGTATTGATAGGGCTGATGGCAGGTATACAAATCTAAATACAAAAATATATTCATACTTTATTTTTATTGAATGTGAATATGACAACAAATGTCAATAGTATTTTTAGTAGTATACTACAGAGTGTAGTGGGTCACTTTCAAACATAAGGAAAATTCAGAAGCTACTCTAATATTTAACATGCCTCATGAAGATATTTCCAAAGTCTGCTTAGGAAAAGCTTGATGGAAGGCATCATTTATATTATTGCTAAGTAATGCTCTTTTAGAGGATTGTAATATGTGGTTTTACATAAAGATCTTCTCTACTCTTAGAGGACAATGTTTTCTTTATGAAACTGAAGTTATTCAATAAAGCATCTTTAAAAGTCTCCTTCTTACTTAATGGCAGCACAGATGTATGGTTACACTTCATAAATCAACCTGTTAAAATTGACTAGAGCTGCCAGTTGCTTCAGGCAACAGTATGGCCATTTTTACACAGGAATGAAGACAGTGAGGATGCCATAAGATCCTTGTGAACCTAGAGTCTCTAAAAAGTTAACGCTGTATACTTAATATCTCATCCTAACTGTCTGCAAATGGCATTTTCTTTGTAGACTGTCTTTTCAAAAACATACTCTTGTTGTCCACAAAGGACAGCAAAAGTCAAATCTTGATGTGTTTCCAATCCTGACGTCATTGTCCCCCCTGGAAAATTGCATCTGAAAGAAATAAGTGACAGTTAATGCAGAGAAAGTGATTACCTGGTTAGGAAAACATATTGACATCAACAGATGGTTGTTGGAGAAGGAGGCACCAACAGCGGCTGTGCATACATTCTGGTTCTGTAAAACAGATAGATTTGCCCATTAGTGATACTTGGGTAAAAGATGTAAAAACTGCTATATTGGCCCATCCTGCCCAGTATGGTAGGTGTAAAACTGTACAAATGTTAATGACACTGTGCTGTGGTACAATAATTTAATAATAACAATTCCACCTCCAGATCAGGAAGAACTTCTTTACTATGAGGATGATAGAGCTGTGGAACAGGCTGCCCAGCGAGGTTGTGAAGTCTCCTTCTCTGGAGGTCTTCAAAACCTGCCTGGTTGCCACCCTGTGCCACATGCTCTAGGTGTGCCCACTGGAGCGGGAAGATTGGACGAGATGATCTCTAGAGGTACCTTCCAACCTTGAAGAATCTGTGATTCTGTAGTAATGCTTTTTGTCAGTTTGTAATTTCTTTTTTTGTATGTGTGGAGTGTTTTTCCTCTCCCTCTCCCTCTCCCTCTCCTTCTCCCTCTCCCTCTCCCTCTCGTCTTTTTTCCACTACTAATTGGTATTGAATTTAGTCAGAGATACCTGGTAGATTCCTTATTTCATTCCCGAATGCAGTTGCTCAGCCCTAAAGCATCACGTCGTGAACCCATCACGTCATAAATAAAGGTTAATAGCATTTTCTTCCATGCTTTTTTCTCCATCCAGTTTGCTTTTACCAGCCATCTGCAGTAAAGAAATAGTTTAAAAAAAAAACCAACAAAACCTTGTCTGACTGCATGTTTTGCATGTTGCCACTTGCATTTGTAACAATTACTCTTAAAGTGTGTGTGTGTACATATGTTTGTATGTACACATATACATATGCACTCACATGATATAAATATTTATATATTTAGGAGGAATTTTGAAGTCTTTGAGCATCATTCCAAAATACCAAATATGCTAGGTAACATGACAAAATGGTGATCTTTTGAAAACCTGTTATGCAGAGTGTTATAAATAAAGGTGTAGTTATATGTATGTACATTTTGAGTTAAGCTGGATTAATGTACGTGTAATGCTGCTGTGTAATGTAATTTTCCTATTTGCTTGCTTAGTAATTGATTTTTCTTTTTCTACCACCAAAGCTAATGTTACCAAAGATTTTAGAAGCAATAGTAAGATACTTGATTGTTTCTTAATGTAGCAGAAGGTCTGGTTTAAAGGAGGTTGGGACAGAAGAGAATCTTTAAAATTTTAAAAAAAAAAAGAATAAAAACACATTCACACTACAAATTTTCCTTCTGCTAAGGTTAGTTCTTTTAAAATTGTTCTAAAATGCTTGGCATCCATTAAGATGCCAGTCATCTTAATCTATTTTTCATTGTTTCTTAATTGTGAGAAACTTGTAAAATGTCTTTAAGTCAATGAACTCTGTATTATATTCTGAAGGGAGATAGGAAATATTCAGAGACTTGGTCACTGTAGGGGTAAAATAAGCTCCTTTTCTGATATTTTTCTTTTTACTACATATGCAACAGATGGCAAGATTTGACAAATAAAACTGTGATGTATATGTTGTCTGTTTATGAATTAGTTTTGCCTGATTACTGCTCAATTTCCGTGTAATTGTATTCTAGTTAAGGTCCCTCTAATGTATACACAAGCAAGATTTATTAAGAGTAGTTGCTTAATGTGAACTGGGACACTTACCTAGTGTGCATCTCCTGGGCCATTCTGGATGTTGCAATGATACTTGCACAGCAGGCAACTTATGCTTTGAGTGACCTTGGCAGTATTGCAGGCATAATTCTCTTTCAGCAAGAGTGAAGTGGTACTAAACAATGTCTTCAATCCATTAGGAATGAGTATGCTTGCCTTAGCCATCTGGATCACATATTTGTTTGTATATATTTCACTGCCCTGTTGCAAGGAAACAAAATTGAAGCAAGCCCCTATCCATGTAAACTACCTTTTGTCTCTTCCTATGTACAGTATTAGCAGACGCTAATGAGAACTGTTATTTGTCTCTCATTTTTTCTGAGTTCTGTTTTTGTGTGTTTATTTTTTAGGCCTTATAATAACTACTCAAAAATGAACAAATATGTAGCTATTTAACAAGCACGGCATATGTTTTAAAATGGGATTTTTTTTCACCCTCCCTATAATTCTGTTTTTTTTGCAGGATGGGGGCGGGAGGCAGAGTTTTACGGGTGTTTCACTACCTCTCAAGTAAATTTTATATTAAAATATCCTTTCTGAATACAGCTTATCTGGTAGGAGTATAATTTGAAAGGTGATGGGGAAACACTAACCTCTGCTATTTACTACTTTGAGACTGCACAATATGAGAGTCAAAGTCTATTTAAATGTAGCATTTTCAAAAGTGGAGAGTAAATATTTCATACAAATAGAGCTTTATTATACTGAAAGAATAATAAAAAGAAAAAAAAAAACTTAATGTGCACATATACAGTAATTTTTACTAAAAATATAAAAATCTATTGAGTTGTGCACATTGGCCTTTAATGCATAGAAATGGTAAGTTTTTGATGCCTGATTACCTGTATGCATGAATCTAAAGTTGGGGTACTGCTTATGGATTCAATGAACTTTGTTTTTTATCAGCATGTCTAATTAGAATGAATGCCAAAAATCTCTTCAATTTTTACCTGGCTTGTATAATTACAGTCCTTTTAAATGCATTCATTGTTGCTCTGCCTAAAATCACATATAACAATTTTAGAGCATCTTTAACTAGAAAATATTAGGGCCTCTTTGCAATAAAAGGGATTGTACTTGAAGGGATGCAAATGTGCTTCATATATTCCACAAAGAAATTTCCATTTGTGGATAGACCACAGCACTCAGTGTCTTCTTGCACAGTATAGAGAGATTTGGGGGAAGCTGTACAGTGCGAAATACTGTAGTAAATGCTATCTATTGGAGAAAGTAACAAACTGCTGAAATTATTGAGAAAATTTGTGCACACGGTGGGTGAAGTATTAGTATTTTTGTTTTCTTTCAACCTTATATGCAAAACAAAGTACAGGAGGTTCTGAAAAATTGCAGTTATTATAATGTAGAGTTCCAGAAGTAGATGGTAAATATTTAATAGCAATGAAGTAAGAAGAGTGGGGACAATGTCATCAGGTAGCTACTAATTTTAATTCAGTTTATTGTGAAAGTTCACCACTCCAACTCTTTTTGGATCCATTCTTACAGTCTCCTCTAAGCTCTGTCCTGAGGAAATGGGTTAGCTCCTAATTTCTGCTGATGCATAAAGACATTTGCTAGCTGGGGCAGCAGTTCCATAAATACTCACTGGGCTGGTGCAAGGCTTCCTGTTCAGCAGAACCCCCGTGACTTGGTTATGAGACCACAAGTCCCTATCTTACCAAGGGAAAGACACCACTTGACCGAGAGCAGAAGCTACTGCTTGGCCCTGTGCTATCAGAAGCTAGTGCCACAAGTGGAGGAAAAAAGTTGTTCAAATGTATTAGGATGTTGATGAGGATTTTGGGGGAAGGAGAACAGAGGCAGAGAAGAAGATGGATTTTTTTCCGAGAGAGAAAATAGACACTTTTTTCTGCTGTGTTATCCTTTCTAATTTAAATGTCCTCTAAAATTTTCCATCATATACTGTACCATGTACTGAAGCTGCCTACAGCATCATTATGCTGCTCAACTAGAAGTTTATAGAACTACTAGCGTCATAAAGCACTTGGCTTGTCATGGCAAATCTTCAGATACTGAAGAAAGTTATACCTCCATTGCCTTCATTTACAAGATCAACCTTCTTGCAAGAAATGCAATGAGAGCACTTATGTGTGGAAGAAAAATGCTTCCTGAGGAATGTTTCTTTCTCATTCCAAGCAGTAATCATATGAAAAAGCACAGCAAAAAAATACTTGAGAACATTTCTGCTGATTCCAATTATTTATGGCTCAGCATCAGTAACTTGGATGCTAATTTGTCCAATAATGAACTCTCTGTTGCTGAAAGAGATAACAAATGGTATTACAATATTAAACAGCAACTACTTGTTTCAATGTTTAAGGAAGTTACTGTGAATAGTGTTTATCTCTGACATTATTTAGACTGATGAATATTAAATATGGCTTGATCTTAGAGCAGTGGAATACAAGAACTGACAGGTTAAAATGCAGTTCCATACAGCTAAAGACTAATAGAGGTTAAGGGCGGTTGTGTGTTGCAATTTTCTTCACACAACAGTAATGTGGTAGTCAAGCTGCAAATAGTATGCCGCTTAAAACAAATTGCTTTGGTAAGTAGTATTAGAATAGCAAGAAAATAAGAAGCCTGGGAAGCATTCTTCCTCTCCTTCGGTGTAGCTAAGCCCAAAAGATTGCAGACAGACCCATTCAAATTCTTGATGAAATATTACTAAAAAGATAATTATTTTTATTGTTAAATATTTTTCCTTGGATTATTTTTTATTGTTAATTTTTTTTTCCTTGGATAAGGAAAAATGATGGTGCTCTTACCTTTGTGAAGATCTGTATCCTAAACTTGGAGCTACTACTTCTATAACTTTACACTTTAACACTACTGTATCTTTTAGTAAGTACCACTAATGTGCATATGCAATTTACTTGAAGAATCTACCCCTCTTGTTCCACTTAAAAAGGATCAGCTAGAGATTGTTTTTTAAATACTTTAAACAGTGGGTAAGGGAGTGGAGTTAGGGAGTGGACTTCCTGGGTTGTAAAGTAAGTGCACCCCAGGTGCAGCAACAACAAGCTGCTCTGCTCCCACTTGGCTTACTAGGTCAGACTGTGCCAATGCACCCATGTTACTTTCAAAGTAAAATCAAGTGCAGAAATAGTTTCACTCTTTTACTGTGGCGTAAAGACTTAGCTAATAAAGCCTACAGAATCGTGTCAAATCTGCTTGTTTACAATTGACCTTTTCTATGCAGTAACATGCTGGGCCCATTTTGAATGAGAGGACAGGAATTTGAATGCTGCTGCTGCTGGGGACCGTCTAGTTCCACACTAATTTTTTGGCTTTGAGCTGAAAATGCCCAAAGCAATGTTTCAAGTCATCTTAGCATAATCTTCTTTTTACTGTCCAGCTTATGCCAGTTTTTTAGCACTCAAATAATAGTAGTGACTCTGGCTCTTTCTTTCTTTTTTTAAATTCTTGTTTATTGAATTGAAAATGTGTTTGTGTAACCATGTAAGTTAGTAATTCAATGTAATATTCTTATACTAAATATTGAAAACAGTGGAAATAGACATTTTACAGATCTGTTTTTTTTTTCTTGGACAACTCCATAGTTATTGTGCTAAATGTGTTTTGCATATATTTAAGTATTCCTTGCAGCTACCACTCCCGGGAGAGCACCATGTGGCTCAGATTGAACTATCTTTTTGTAAAAATGCAGTTATCCAAAGGAAATGCAAGTAAAGATCGTTGTGGTTTTAAGTTAATGAAACTTCATGCTATGTCCTGAAAGCAAATGTTTTGCCTTAAGAGTACTAAATAGGAACAGGGAGATGATCTCTATTTAAGAAGATTTTGAACAATTTGGACTGTGTGGACAAATGGAACCTTTAGAGGAATTCTTCATTAAGTATCTCTGCTCCCTATGCAATGTGTAAGAGGGATTCCTAAAAGTAACTCCACAGCAATCGGCTTGGAACAACAGTCTGTCAGAGATTGAATTAGTGAATTAAGAAAGTCATCTGATATTATTATGACTTTAATATAAAACTCCTTTACAACTAGAAATGCCTGAGTTTTAAGAGGCAGATATTTCTGTTTAAAGAGTTGCTCTGGATTCTTTGCAGAGATTAAGCTATATCAATATGAGAATTACCTCCTGTCAGAATGCACCTGAAAGAAGGTGTGTGGTTGTTTGATTGTTCTCTCTATTTTTTTTTTCTTTTTTCTTTTTTTTTGGGGGGGTATAATGATGTGGGCTTTTGGCTATGGGTTATGTAGGCAAAGTAGCCTGTGTGTTATGTTTTTACAGTGTGCTTTCCCGTGTCAAAGTTTATGCAGAAAATAAAAGAGTTTTCAGGTTAATGAAGATATAGTGCTAAAAATACATTGTAAAGAAAAATTCCCAGTGCACCTCAGAAGGTACATGCAAGGATATTAGCAGTTACTGTGATATATACGATGATATATATGTCATACTATCCTTGCTTATGCATGATGGGCATGGAAATAACAAGACTTAGCTACTGCTTATCGTACCTTTATATCCCTTTAAAATCAGAGCGCTATTCTCTTATTTATAAAAATATTTACCAATTAATAGAGTTGAAATGAAAGTTGGACTTTCTCTCTTTGTAAAAATAAGGAAGTCTTTCCAAATGTTATCTCCTTTCCTACTTGACTAGATAGTGCTTTTTCTTATTGGACTACTATTTATAAATAGAATTTTCCCCTTAGGAATAGGACTTGGATGCACCACAAAAAGTGGTTTGAAGAATTGTGCCTGTAGCAGTTGGGATATAAATGAGGGGAGTAGTAGGATTTTGCAATCAAGAACTTGTGTTTTATTTTTCATGCTTCTTTAAAATGTAACTTAATTTCTTTTACATTGCAAATGGAAATTACTGAACTGGTACTAACTTTTTTTCCAGTCATTGTTCTCTGTTCTTGTAGTTTATTAATAAAAATTCTGTTTTGATTTCAATATTGCCCATGGTCATAGAAATTAATTTTTAAGAGTTTTCTCACTGTGGAAACAGATTTAGATCTTTATTGAACAAGTTCCAAAAATGCAGCTGGAAATGACATAGCTTTAATTACAAGTGTTGTGCCTCCTGAGTGTCTCAGCAAAAGATCATAGGCAATTTTTTTAGATGTAGCTAATGTTTTGAGAGGTTCTACTTTTGAGATACTCAATTTAGGGCATTGTCAAAAACTCTTATTTGGTGGATTGTTTCCCTTTCCCATCTCCTGCAGTTTAATTTACCTTATGCCGTTTAATATAGCTACTTCTGAAGAAAAATCCTTTGAGTATAGTTTGTCCTGTATATTTAGTGGTGCAGAAGGTATAATTCTTCATCTCATCACCAAATAAATAAATAAATAAATAAACAAATAATCGCTAGGCTTTAACACTTCTTTCTAGAGAGCTTTTGTATGCTGATGCTGTTACTCAAGAGACTCCAAAGGCACTTGATGGCCTTGTTCTAATAGTTCAGAGCTACTGAAATAATTTTATTAGGCAGGAAAGAAGTATAATAAAAATATTGGACAACAGTGCCTCTATGAGGATTCATATGCAATAGATTCCCCCAAAATATACATGTTTTGGGAGCAAATCTGTCTGTTGTGTAGGGTCCTTCTGTTCTACTCCGTTATGTCAAAAGTGCATGAAAAAAAATGAATAATGAATGTGCTAGATCACCTCCTGCAGCAATAGTGGTAGTTATGCTATGGATGGAAGTTTTTTTTTCTTTTTCCCTATATCACAGTGTGGTAGAGAGGATGCCTCTGAAAGCTCTTCCTCATAGTTGCACCACATCCTTTGCTGTGCTGTAGGCTACACAACATCCCTTCTTGTAGAGAATCCAAAGAGTGAGAGAATTATGCTGACTAAAATCACTGTTAACCTAGCAGCAACTGCTTTAACAAGTAAGTAACAGTCTGAGAGTTAGGTTTAGGTTTCAGATTACTTAATAACTTAGGTTTATGTTTGCTTATATACCTTTCATTATAACTCTTTAGTGCAAACAAAACTCCTAAATTCTACTGAGAGGGTTATGCAACTCCTTTGCAAATGGTATATGGTACTTGTACTGTATCTTCTATGATTTTAAAACGTTGTATGTACAATCTCAAATTGATACTCCTTTGCAAAATACAATATGTAACAAAGCAAAGCCACAGCATTGAAAACAAGCTTAAGATGCAAAATGATTGAGATGAGAAGTGAATTGTTAATAAATTATTCTCTCCCAGTTTCTTTAAAATATTTCTGGTAAGTAAGTGAATAATTAACACTTCATGAGCAAAGCAACTGCACTCTTGTTCGTGAAATATGGTTTGGTTGTCTGTGGTTGTTCATGTGGCTCATCAGGAAACAGAAAGCAACAGTGGGAACAAGAAAGCTAATTTAAAAGATAATCATGTGTCTCCTCTGCAGAGACACCAGTTGTTCTAATCATCAGAAAAGACTTTCGTATGGGATACTGATGAGTCAATCAGTTTTATAAATATCCTTAAATTGAGTTACTAAGGAAAACATTAAAGCCTTGCTTGAAAAATTATTGTTCCATTAACTTTTTTTCCTCTGTCTAGTTTCAATCTAGTTTATGAAATGTGAGAGCAAAAAACTTGATAAGCATAGGGATATATCCCCTTGTTAATTGCAACATGATCGATTATTTGTCTGCTTTTGGCATAAGGAAGAATGAGCATCTCTTGTGTTCTGCTCTTAGCATGATAACACCATTGCTAGCTTTGATAAAGAAGTTTGCTGGCAAAGAGTAAGCCCTTTTTTATCAAAGAATACTTGATAGCTAGTAAGAGCACACAATATGCGCAACTCATGGAGGTTAATCAGTATCATTTTGTTGGGGCTTTTTAATGAGACAAAGTTGTTCTTGTTTTGTTTTTCTCCTCTTCCTCCCTTTAAAATCTAAGCTGTGGGAAGTGTTTAGTCTGCTGTTGTTGGACCAAGGAAAATGGACATCATATAAATGCAAGTAGACAGTTTCTAAAGGCATTTTGATTTCAACTATGCACTGCTTTATATATTTTGAGGGACTACAGTTATGTTGAAAAGAGACTCTGTGTTTTTTTTCATATTATAATTTTCAAGAATTACTCTCAGATGCAGACAAGTTACTAATCTTGAAATTAAAGATTGCCTTTCAAGTGTAAGAACTTTCTCATAGCAATAGCACTAGAGTTATTTCTTCTAACTCAACTTCCCCCACTCCTCATGCAAAGTAATTACTGGGTAAAATACATATTAAGGATGATTAATATAGATAAGGGGAAGTCATGTCTGATGAACCTCATAGCCTTCTATGATGGGATGGCTAGCTGGCTGAATGAGGGGAGAGCCGTGGATGTCGTCTACCTTGACTTCAGCAAGGCTTTTGACACCGTCTCCCATATTATCCTCATATGGAAGCTCCGGGAGAGTGGACTAGATGAGTTCACATTGTGGTGGAATGAGGGCTGGCTGGATGGCAGAGCTCAGAGGGTGGTCATAAATGGGGCCGAGTCCAGTTGGAGATCTCTGGCCAGTGGTGTCCCCCAGGGGTCGGTGCTGGGCCCAGTGCTGTTCAACCTGTTCATCAATGACCTGGACGAGGGCATTCTGAGCAAGTTTGCAGATGACACCAAGCTGGGTGGAGTGGCCAACACTATGGAGGGCTGTGCTGCCATCCAGGGGGACCTGGACAGGCTGGAGAGTTGGGCAGAGAGGAACCTCATGAGGGTCAACAAGGACAAGTGCAGGGTCCTGCACCTGTGAAGGAGCAATCCCAGACACCAGTACAGGTTAGGAGTCCACCTGCTGGAAAGCAGCTCACCAGAGATGGACCTGGGAGTCCTGGTTGACAGCAAGTTAACCATGAGTCACCAGTGTGCCCTCGTGGCCAAGAAGGCCAATGGGA
>JAUBOD010000924.1:5739196-5758002 GCA_032353885.1 Nothura maculosa
TGCAGGGGGGTTGGACTAGATGACCTCTAAGGTCCCTTCCAACCTTACACATTCTATAATTCTATGATTCTATGATATTGAACACATCCAAGTCCTTCAGACTCTTCTTGCCTCATGTGTTTCAACTCAGGTCATTTTGGGGGCAGTCCTTGCAAAACAGTGAATGACTATTTTGTACTGAGGAGCCCAAAACTAGATGTATTACTTGGTATACAACATATTGCAAGAATGCATGCAGGGGAATAACCACCTCTGTCATGCTGCTGGTCCTGTACTGCTGAACATGGCACTGAACACAAGATCAATGGTGTGATCTTACCAGGTAGTCTAGTAATTCATGATTGAAGAATATAACTGAAATAAAAAGTTCAGGAAAAAACCTAGAAAAGTAAATGCTGGAAGATAAAGTACATAATATAGGAAGATAAATAAGAGGTCTGGAAAAAGCAGGGGAAGAATGTTGCTAATTTTTAATCTTTGAATTGTAGAAATTTATTCAGGCATCTTTATGTAGCTGTCTTATTATTAATTATCTTTTTACCATTAGGTGGTAGTATAATAGCTACTAAGGAATATACTAAAGAATTAAGATAATTACCTTTACTATAGTAACACAAGTCATTTTAAAATCATGTTAACTTTTATTATTATTCATAATGCTACTAGCAATGCCATACATTTTCAGTGCTTCACTATTTGAAAAAAACTTTGTTATCAGAAAACATGTTTTCGCAGTTGATAGACTACAAAAAATATTATAGAGCTTTAATAAATCTGAAATAGTCTGGAATTTCTTTTCTTACCTTTTCATACCAGGAAGCATGAGTGTTTGTACATTGGCTGTATTGTTAACAGTATTATCAGTGACCCAGTCAGCATATGCAAATGCTCAAGATGGAAAGAAAATAGTGGATGAGTTCAGTAGATGAATATTTCATAGGAAAGTTTCTAGATAGAGTTCTGTGAATGATTAAGTTACATCTTGGGTCCCTTTGCTGTCACATCAAACTTCTTACATGATATAGTCTATTAGTACTATCTTTGTAATAACATTTAAATAAGGAGAGGCCCAAATAATTTATTTTTGATTTTATTTTGGTCTAAAAAGCTTCTAAATAATCTCCCTTTCCCCTCCCCACCCCAAAGGAGAGTAATCTTATTCAATGTAATATTCATAATTTAACAGAAAAGGTTTATTAGATTGGAGTGATACTTTTTGTCTTTGAGATTTAGTCTTTTTTATTAACTTTGATTTCATATTAGATGCAGTCCTTTGATTGCGGTTGCATTTTTTGCTCCTTACTTTTTAACTCACATCCTTAAAGTGTTTAGATTTCAGGTGTGGGGAGAGTTGTTTGTTCTTGCTTTTTTCTTTTCGATAAGATGTCATCTATTGTATCACGGTCTTTTACCTTTAGATGCTTCAATTATGTAGGAACATGGTGCATTTGCAATTTTCTTTCAGTGGCTCAGTTTTATTTGCCATCTCGTCTACGTGCACAGTCATCTATTTTTAACTTCAGAAGCACTTTTCCTGATTTGTCATAATGTGGCTTTTGATTCTGTCTGTCTGCTTTTATACAATTCCAGACCTTTATATCTCAGTAGAATTAGTGGATGTACTGGAACACAGTGGCTTTTTTTCAAGTTACTTGTTTATTAGCACTTAGGTGGTGAATCACATTCTCTGTAGCAATGTATACGTCTTTTTTCAGTTTATGAATCAGAATACATTTTTTAAAGATTTTATACCTTTTTCCCCATAAATATATTTATGCTTTTTCTTTGTTCTATCCATTCAATAGCTTGAGAAGTGCAGATGTGTATGTTTATGCTTCATTTCCTATTCTTGTAAAGGTTTGGGGGGGAACTTTAACTCAGAATCTGCCTATCTGATCTATATCTGGGATCGGAATTGTGAAGCTCAGTTGATTATTTGTTTTTTTGTGGCAGAATAGAAAACAGCATCATAAGACGTTTCTATTATAGGGAACCCAGTTGCATCATGCTCTCTATTAGATATAGGCACAAGTGTACTTTCTCTCTTGAAACATAACTAAAAAGAGTTAAGCAGACTTTCTACCTTCATAAAGAAAAAACAGGGAAAGTCAGTCTTGTCAGTCAATATATTAGCTTCATGCATTTATAAGAGGTACTTTCTATATTAATGTACAACTCTCAAGAAAATGACCAGCAAAAATAGAGCCACTAGTGCACTAAAATCCCTAATTGAAAGTAATCTTGTCATGTTACCCTGTTGAGAAACACAAGCAAAACTTGTAAGAGAAAGCACACTACTTGCTATAAATATATTGCTAAATGTTTGTCTGATTGAATGGAATAAAACATGCCAATTTGTTTAAAATCTATCAAATTATAATTCTTATTGAATAGGCAACATTAGTATGATGACCTACAACAACAACAGTATGATAAAAATGTACTTAAAAGGGTGGTACTGTTATAAGGGGCAGCAACAGCTTGGGTAGCATCTGTTTTAGGTGCAAAATAGCATAGTTGCACTAACATTGATATGTAGATCAAAAATAATAAGTCTTATGTCACTATTTTTTTTCTTCTTTTGACGCAATTGCCTATTTTTTTTTTTGTGCTGCTGCTAACTCAAGCTCTGTAAGGGTACCCTAAGTTTTGAACTGGAATGGAATAGCCTTATTTACAAAGTTGTGAGTTTCTTTAAGTTACTGAGCTTGCTATTCCAGAATATGTTGAAAATATCTTATGACCATATTTTCATTTTTATTTTCTACATACATTTCTGTTCGCAGAATATGACACAGTTGATCTAGTATTTCTTTTTAAGCTTCTGGCTTATCTCATCTAGTTCATTTCCTTTCCTGAATTTTTTTTAAACTAGTATTTGTAATTCTTCTTATGCTTCTAACATCAGTATCTATGACAGTTTCATTAACATTTGTTACAGGTTTTACTACTTGCACTTAATCTTCCTGTTATCTCAATAGTATATCCATGCTTTGTAAAACCAACAGAAATCTTTTGTTTATACATTTCTTTTATGAAAGTATCCACTTACCTTTTGTATATAGAATGAGATCTGCTTTTCTGTATGTTTTTGCTTGACTCTAATTGTCTGTGTTTGTATTCAACTATTACAGATTTCTCTATCAAAGAAACGTTTTAATTAATGAAAGTTTGAGATTTCCTTATGACATCATCAATGTATTCAGCTCTGATTCATAGTTGATGTGAAAAAAAAATTGAAGATTAGGCAGGATCCTACTTTTTTTTCTTTTATGGAAGTCAGTAATTTCTGTGAAATAGTTTGCTCTGCTTTGTCTTGTCAATTTGTGAATGTACTGAGCAATATTCTTTTTATTAGTGAAGTTTCCTGAATTCCTGTATCTATTTTCAGCTTTGCCTTAAAAGCACTCCATTGTTCTCACATACGCGTACATAATCTATCAATCAACCTATTTACATAAAACCAGGAAGTATCTGCATGCAAACATTTTGCAATCCATTATATATTTCTATTAGTCAAGCTTGGATTGCTCCTTTTACCATATGTAGCCTCCCTGCAGCATGCTTTTGCACCAACATACTTTTAAGCGATAATTTTCAGTTGTTCATACACCATAAGTAATTTCTATTCAGTTCTTATTTACTTAACTACACAGTACACTTTCATACCTCATCTTATTTATCTAATTTGAAGACTGATTTGAAGTCTTCTGATTTGAAGTCTTTGCATAGTAAAGTTGAATTGTGTTATTGCATCAATGATGTAGTTGTCTTATATCTAACTCCAGAATACTACTGTGCAGGTTGTCCTTTGAAAGATAGCTACAGTTAGACATTTCTGCAATTTAGAAGCTACACTACCATAGGCTGATAGAATGTTTAACCTCATTTTGATAGAAAATACACAACAAACTTCTTATTCTGTAGTCTTTATGTAGAGTTGCATTGATTTCTGTACTACTTGGAAAACAAACCAATCATGATCTACAAACTTATTTTTTCAACTATTATATAAAAGCTAGTTGGATCTGTATTTTTTCCCCCAAATGGTGATGAACTTTTAAAAACAGAATGATAAGCTATACAAAGAAAACAATTAAAATTGTCAAAAGTCACATAAGTGAATTCGTGCAGTTCTGTACCGAAACATTTTTACTTCTGGTTTCTTGATCACTATTAGGTGATAGAATGCTATGATATCTCTTCGAACTTTTTTGCCTCCTATTGCCCAGCACAAAACTGAAAATAACCATATTCTTGTGCTCATATTTGTCTGTGTTGTAATACCTCATATAACTCCATGTAAAGACATTTATCTTTTCATCATGTGAAAAGAGGAGAAAGCGAGCAGATTCCAAAATCCAAAACCCTTAATAACCAGATCTGTTAAATTCAGCTAATATATTTTGACAACGCTCTCGGTACAAATCTGAAATGTGATCTGACAGTGAGTATCTTGGAAACAGTTCAGCATTCTCATACTCCTCCTGCAGCCTTTTGCGTTGTGCTATCACTTAGGGGGAAAAAATGAAAAAAAGGTGCCTCACTTGCCTCACTCTGTCACTGTAGGGATGGACACATTTACCTTTCTGTCTTCTCCCTTTCTTTTACACATGCACATCCTGTGAAAAGGTTGAATCTAAAGCTTAATATAGAAATTCTTTCAGAATTTTTAATGCTTGTTTATCAGTGTAGATTGTGATACCTGACTTCATTATTTCTGAATTTGCTGTTCTACCTTTTTTTTTGTTTTGTTTTGTTTTCTTCAAGGAATGTCGTACAGAGAACTAGGAGAACACACAGCATATTTTTTGAAATTACAGATTACTTTTTTTTTAACTTCTCCACAAAGGTTTTTTGTTTTTTTTTTTTTTTTCTCCAGTTAGACAGTATGTGTCTTTTTCTAGTTAGAGTTAAGGCCATATGAATTATATTTGATTTTTTTTAAGCCTTAAAGATAATATAGTCATTCTAAATATCAATCTAAACCTCTTCTGTGATATGTTTAAAAATGAATTTTTAAAATCTAGAATAGATTAATATTCTTCCCCCAAACCCCACCCTTTATAGTCCTTTTGTCTTGTATCTAGTTGCTGAGAAAGATAGTAAAATCACTAGCCTTTTATAAAAAGCTAGAAAGGGGAGAGGAATTAAGTTATGGAATAAGGCGACAGGAAACAGCACTGAGAAAAGCACTGCTTAACAACAAAACAAATTATACGTAGTTTATTATTATTGTGTATTATAAATTGTTCCAATTCCACATGCTCTCCTGTGGATGAGGCTATTCATTACACTAAAACCCTGAATTTATGTCTCACTTCACAAGTCACTCCACAGCAATTTTACCTCAGTAGGTTTCCAATGGCCTTTGTGGAATATTCTCAATGTACATAAATGTAAATGAAGATGCAATCAGGCCTTGTGACTGAGACTTGCTAATGCAGAGTGAAACTGTCTGCAAACTCAAGAACACAGGGGGAATAATAATCATCTACTGTGACTGCAGAGTCTTGTAATTTCTCGAGTTTAAATTGGAGAGGATCAAACAAAGTCATTGCACTGCACTCTGATAAACCTGAAGGCACAGCAGTTATTGCAATCTATCAGCATGATCCCAGCTCAAAGCAATCTAGCAGGCTAGAGAACAAAAATGTTGCATAAAATCAACAGCAAAACATTCTGATGTCCTTTCCTATATCATCACTTTTATAAAAGTGTTCACAAGGTTGGCTAATATATCAGTTATTAACTTAAAAAAGCTTATGCACATAGACTTTTTGCTGTGTGCTTTGCATAACATTTAACACAGTGGGATGCTAATGCTACCTGAAATTCTGTGTATTATATAATGCTAGCACTGACTGTGTCTATAGTGTATACTATATATAAGTGTATATCCCTGTTTTTCTTTTTTTGTTATCTATTTATTTTAATGTGTGTAAGTTTATAGTAAAATATTTGCTCAGATTTCTTCTCTTTCGCCTTTTGCTTTAAGGATATGCATCAAGAAAATCCTAGTAATTAAATTATGAGAATCACTCTTTGCCTCAAGTCTATATAGAGCTGCTCACTAATTGATGAATCAGGATTTACTTTTTTATAAATATAAGCCTTGTATTATGAGCTCCATTGCCAGTGAAAATCAATAAAAACAATTTCCATCTACGTTCATGATCTACTCTTCATACTGGTTTCTCATTATTTTCTAGATCTATTTTGTCAAAATGCCACAGGGCCCAGACAGAGTGAATCAGTTTATTCATTTTTCCCTTCCGACTGAATTCATGACACCTAATTTCTACTTTGAGTTTTAAATGTATTTGTGTAGCTTTGAGTATGCAACATGAAGAAAAACATTATATTAATGTACTGAGAGATTCAGACTGTCAGCAACTGGTGCTCATATTTGTGGTATAGATTTCAGGCTTTTGAGCTGTAGGTCATAGGAGTCAAAAAAAAAAAAAAAAGAGGTTAAGTCAGGGCCTGCATGTTTATGTGGTTCAGAGAGTGCATTTGTGTGACTTTCTGAGCGGAGATAGATGTGCTGTTAGGACAGACAAATAGAGGCCAGAAGCTGTATTAGTTGCAGATGTTTATGAACTAAGAGTGCAGAAAAAGCTTGAAAATACATCAAAAAAACTAACTTGCAGCAAAATTCATAGTCCTCTTACATGTTTTGCATGATGTAAAGCATATTTTTGTATGTATTATCACTTCTAACAAACTTCTGAATGTTCAATCTAAAAAACTGTGGGGTTTTTTTTTGGCAGGTTATTTTTTCCTTCCTATCATTGTCTATAATGGCTGTTGCATATATTTTCTTGGAAGTTGTAGGGCTTATTGAAATCAACGTATTTAATAGAAAGCTCAGCAGCAAAACATCTTAAGTGAAGAAATACACATATATATTGTTTGTGTGAGTATATATAGTGTACGTATATATATATGTGCATATGTGTTTGTATTTGGCAGTAAGACTGCTCACATGCTGAATCTATTAACTGGAGCTGTAGCTATCAGGATGTGAAGAAGACTGAAAATTGATTACTGTTTTATCTTTTTCAGTTGTCTGATGTTAATACACCATGTTAATACACTTTTTTAATGCATATGAGGTCTGATTGACTTTTGTGGTGAGTCATCCTGCTATCCAGGAAAGATGTGCTCTGGAGCAGAATTAACCTTAGTGTGATGACTGTGGTGAGAATCTGGAAGGATATATAGTGTTTGACTGTAATGTTAAGGAATGTACCATCTTCTTGGCTTGGATTTTGCTTCCTCAATGAACTTCTTCAGTGATGAGGTCACATACTTCATCTCCCTTTGAGGAAGGGGCTTTTAAGTAACACACAGGATTCCTCAGTAGGAAAGAAGAGAGCAGTAAAACAAAGAAATGGTCTCAAATGAAGAGATTGTATGATTCTTGGAGAGAAAATTCAGGTGATTCTATTTGTTGTATGTAAACAGTACATTTAAATACTAATAAGATGCTTTGAACTAGAGAAAAATCAGAATAATTGTCTGGGATTGAGCAGTACAGTTTCTAGTTAAAGAAAGAGTGTGAAAGGTTGTTACTGTTACATGAGCGGGAGATGATGGCCAATGCTCAGCGCCTGCCCCATTGTCCAGGCAGGTGGTGGCATCTACAGGTCCATCTCTGCCCTGGTAAAGGGCCTGCCCTGTATGGAGGGGACTGCAGATGATAAGGTGGAGAGGGTGAAGGGACAACAGTCACACCAAGAGATATCGTTGTATGTTTCCCCTTTATTTCTCCCAAATCATAATCCCATACTGTGTCTATTTATAGCTGTGTTTGTGTTGACATTCTTTTATTTCTTTTATTTATTTATTTTTATTTTAGTGTCCTATAGTACACCTTGACATCCCCAATAAGGATGTGTAAGGATGAAACAGCCCCAAATCTCTGTTTGTTTTTGATATGTGCCCTACAGTTGCATTCCATTAAAGGATGAAAGCCCAAATGGTTAAAGTTTTCAGCCCCTTTTAACTTCTGTGTTGAGATATGCAGATATTGTTTACAAAGAAAGTAAGGAAGAAATCTTGGCAGCAGGACGTCAGATCTTGGCAGAGTGGCATAAGATCTTGGCAGAGGGGCATAGGATTAAATGAGTCACTGTTTTTATTCCATGGGGCAACCCTTCAGATGTTGGTTCTGCCTGTTATTGGACCCCTGCAAAACAGACACAGTAGGGGGGTAAGAAACTAAGCTTTGTACAGCTCTAAATGATTTACAGACATGCAAAGCTGTAGATGCCATGCCCAGTAATGAGATGTTTACCGTGCAGAATATCTCCTTTCATGAAGTTATGCCTTTGTGTATAGGCACCACATTTTGTCCTCTTATGTATAACCGCCTCTACTGAAACAAATCAAGAAATGCAGTTGTATAGTTCCCATGAAATTTCTTAAGCATGCTTGCTTTCTTAGGAACAAACCAAAAAGGAATCCTAAGAGATGAGTAGGACAAAACACTAAGGATGCGGTTTTGGACAGGTCACTTGCATGATTAGGATTTAGGAAAATTTTAGTTGCTAATTTTCAATAACCAAATGAGTGGTTAGGTTTCTGAAAGTGCCCAGAATATTGTATTTTGTATCCTACTTCTATGCTGCCTAGCTAAAGAGTGAGCTTGTTACTTATCATAGCTTTTATCTTGTCATGTTATATTTGTCATATATAAAAATCAGATCATATGAAAAACAAGTATGCTAAATAAATAAGTAGTGATAGTGATGGTTATTCATGAAATAAAGTCCCTTCCCCTACAACACGCAATTCAACTGGTTGTGTAGCAGCATAAAGATTTTTTGTTTTGTTTTGAGTGAGGTTTTGAATATGGTCAGTCATTGAGTTCCTCCAGCTTGAGGGCTTTGTTTTTCTCTTGAAATCATTCTGCTTATTTTCAGGTCAAAACTCTTTCAGATTGAATGAGCTAGAAGAGCGTAAAAACCGAGTAATTCACTGGTGAATCAGTATTTGTGACAGAAGAGGAACACCTTTAGTTTATTTGGAGGTGTTTCCACTGTGCCTTCTTCTCTACATGGTCTATTGCATGCATCAAGTGATGACAGTTCTACTCAGCTGGATGAGGATATTCTGTATTTTATATCGACAGTATTCTTTCCTCTTCCACTGGTCTTGAATGGCTGCCTGAAAATAAATAAATGTTGACTACCAGGCAGCATAAGGAGCAATGTTTCTGCACAGAGGAGATGGATATGTTCAACATAGGTAGTATCTCATGTCTTAGTGCAGAGTGTTCTAATAGAGACAGTGTCAGTGTTGTGCATTTCTTCCAAAGGAAGAATTGTTTTTCTGTTACTGATGCTGTTAGTATGTGCTGTTGATGGCAGCATGTAAATTTACCAGACTGTGGGGCAGCTATGAACCTCTGCCAAGCTAACATATGTCCTTTGGCAATCTTGCAAATCAGATTGTGTAGCAGCCAGTTCAAGGCTGGAATTTTGCTGTCGAGTATATTTATTTTGCTTATGAACATATTTATAGGAGTTTATGTGTATACATGGAGTGTTGTTCCTGTCCCATGCATCCAATTCCCTCCTTAACATTACATTTCTTTCCAAGCAAATATAGGAATCTATCTATAGATTGTAAGCTCTTGCTTTTTAAAAATATTATAAAACATGAGAAAAGTACAGAGTTTGGGTATGTCATGTTTTTTATGACTCATCTGTAAAATCTGAATTTCCAAAAGACTGCAATATAGCTTGAAAGAAAAAAAAAACAGTTCCTATGGCCTTGTGTCTTTTTTTTTTTTTTTTTTTTTTTCCCAAGGCCTATTTGTTTTATGGTTGCTTGGTAAAACAAACTTTGATTATATCATGGTTCATATAAGTACAAAACAAATGAATTACAGTTCTGTCTAAGGTCAAGTATGATTCTCTAGTTTCAGATATGCTTCAGCATGTCTTTGTCTGACAAACTGAGCTATGGATCTACTAACAAAATCAGTTGGCAATGTAAGCTCGGTCGTTGAATGAATCCTAAGTATTTAGACAGACATCTGACAATTAATGCTTTTCAAACAAGCTGGGGAATGTTCATATTGCTCATTAATCTTTCAAGATCCAATCCTAGAGTGCCTTTCTATTTAAATTGGGAGTCAGTGCAGAATGTTCTGTTCTTCTAGTGAAAAGGATTTTTTTTTATTTGAGTTTCAGATTGATATTTTCAAGGAGATTGTGAACTCACAAATAATAACAGAAATACATATGCTTGCAATGAGTATTGCACGAGGACAGATTTTCCAAAGTAAGCAAGCATGCAAATGAGCCATTAGATACAGAAGTTAAATATACAATAGTTAGCTTCCTTATATTATTATTAGTCATAATATATTCACATTTTAATATGTTTTAAATAGTGCCTGTGAAATGACATCCAACTGAAAAAATATGCAAACATATTTCAGATCCATATGTCTTGAATTCAGAGTTGCTTTAGGTGCTAGTCAGTAGACCAAAAAAGAAATCAAATCAACAATCCCACACTGAATTCACATTATTGCAAGCTCAGAATGAAATACAAGGAAACATAAACAAAGAGAATTATGCAGTGTTTTACTGAGATTTATTAAATGCTATAGATCCCTTCAATCTCACTTTTTGTGTTTGAGAGAAAAAACTCATTTTACTGATGCAAGTGCAGAAGCCTTTCTTCTCCTTATTTGCTTTTATTGTAACTTGTTCTGTTGGGATGGTAAAAGGATTTGACAGAAGAGAGGGATTTCAAAGCTTGTTCACAGGTAGGATACTTTTAAATTGCTACATGGAGAAAAAGATGCCTCCGTTTTTGTGATAGAAAAGCATTAAAATGTTCAACATTAATTCTTTTGAAGCAAGTTAATCATTTAGCTCCAGAAAGCTGACAGTTCTCCTTGAAAATCTATTTAATGACATCCAGTAGGTAGAAGTCTTTTTTTCCTTAGTTCCAAGCAAGATGATATATTGATTATCTGAAATAAAATATGCCTAGAGGAGAAGGAAAATCATTATTTTTTGGTGTGGCAAGGGATGAGCTTTACAAAGAAAACAATGCCCAGTATTTGTAGGCAGCCATTGATCAATTAGTTTTAAGACTAGTCACATCTCTAACAGTACTGCTGTAGTTACTGCTATAGAGGGTATAGAGGCAGAATACAACCCAGACCTTCTAGGAATCTACAAGCAAATCCTGGTACTCTATAGTCTGCAATAAGTTTATGAAGAATTAAATAATATTACAGACTTTATAGGGTAATTCAGTATTACAGCTGTTGCACTGCCAAGTTCATTCAGAGGTCAAAACTACTGCAGTCTGCAGTGTGTCTTGTTCCATAAAACTTTCTAGATATAAGATTTGTCAGTGGTTTTGTTTGTTTTTGTTTTATTTCTTTGCATGATTACAACAAGCTCTTTACAGAGATTTTTTTTTTCTATTTAGTTGTGTAAGCACGAGATGGACTTTGCTTTTGAATTTTGAAATAATTGATGTAACTATAGTATCTACAATTACATTTATTTCTGTGTTGAGTCATCTTACTGATATCCTGGTCATCATTATTGAATAGTTAGTGTTTGTTTGTTTTTTCTCCTCAGAAAACAAATAGTGAAAACAGTGGAGGGATAGCTCTTTGTCTCAGACTTTTTATTCCTTATCATATAATTGAACTCCAGCATGTACGTATTTCCATGTCTTTTACAAATTTTCATCTTTCCTGTCAACTCCTGCTCTCACACATTACTTCTTGGTGTTGTGCTGGTTTTACTAGAATGGGAAAAGAATAAACTAATATGTAAGCCATGAGTGGAAATTGTTTATTTCTGTGGTATCAGGATAAGCACCATTTCTGTTTCCAAGGCAAGTTGGAGCACGAACCATCTGCCAAGAAACAGTGACATTTTTTTTTGGTTGGCTTCATAGTACTGAAGAAATGCCATACTGGGTGCAGTCTTTGTTTGTCCAAGTCTCTGAGATGGAGGTTTTGAGAGTATCGCTGCTTTGGTCACAAGTATCTGGAAAAAGTATTTCAGATACTGCCATCCTTTAAAATCTCGAACTGACAGTACTGGACTCCCATATATGCAGTGTTGGGCATGATGGGCACTGGAATCTGAATGATACTGCACCATCTGCACACTTCTTCCTGGGAAGAAGCACAGTAGCTGTCTCCTAGGTAGTAATTTAGATGTATCTCTTGTTTTTCCATTTATATTTGGAGTTCTTTACCTCAAACATGGAGAGAATAAAATGTCTTTTATTAAACAGACTGAGTTTGCTGATATTTGGAAGTATTTCAATATTCTGTTATCTTTAACAAGGTATAAAAGTGTAGACTTAGTAAAATATTGTGGGGAAATTATATTTTTGGGATCATGAGAGTAAGTAATTTGTTGCAGAACAGAGCCTTTTATTATTTAGTAAGTTTTAGCTATCAGTTTTTTCTTCTTGCAACAGAAAAATCGTAGTGTGCTAATGTTTATGTTGCAGTTTCTTTTTATCTTTCAATTAAAAATATATTTTATTAAATAGTGAAGTAGACTTAACTTTTCCATGCTGAGGTAAGCAAACTAAACCTGTTGAATTTATGAAGAATTTTCTATATTCTTTACATTTGTGAAATGTTAGACAATGTGCAAGGTAAACTATTTCCTAAACTATTATCAGTCCTGCATAATCAGGCAATTCACTGACACTATACAAGTAGTAAATGACTCCACTAATAGTCTTAACATTTCATAGAATTCTCTTTTCAAGGACACTTTGTTTTAATAAAAAAAAGTAAACAATCTGTTACCAAAAACATTAATCAGAGATCAAAAGATCACTGAGATCTGCTGAGTTTATTCTGTATCTAATTTTGGTATATACTGTTTTCTCGTATTAACAAACTGTTTATAATCAAAGTGAACAAGCTTATCCAGTAAATGTACCGAAATTGTCCAGATATTGTAGAAAAGGATATGTCTTTCTAATTTTTATTGAGAGCCTCCCAAATAATTGTTATATGCAAGCTGATCACTTCTATTGAAGGTTCTTTTATGGCTACTGGAACCACAATGCTTGTGAATATTTAGGGCCAACATGCTATTTGGATGTAAATTCAGTCAAATGTTGGCGTTTAGACAAGGTTTTCTCTGCATATGATATTTTAGGACTTTGTTTCAATGTCTTTTTACTAAAGCCCTCATACATTACCCGCAATCCAGAGGAGTGGAAAGGAAGCATTCTAAGGTAGTGATGTTACAATGACATTACTAATTGTGCAGTAGAGTTTTGTTTTATTTTTCACTCTAAAATTCTTAGCAAAAAGTAGTAATGGAGATTTTTGCTAGGAATATGAATCTAAGAACAAATATGTACCTATTTTCTTTCATATGAGGAGTCAGTTGCAGTATTGGTGGCAATAAAATAATTCTCATAACTGAAGCACTATAAAACGATGTCTTTAACAGTGTTACTGAAAAGTCATTTTAAACTTCTATACTTAAATGATTTGATAAATTTAATTTTTCAGAAACTTTCAGTAAAAGGCAAAACAAAGCCTGTCTTAAAACCATCTCTATTCCAACTACACATTGAAAAGAACTTACGTATTAACATGAAGCATTTTTTCTACATTCATTTGTAAAGTCTTTATTCTTCAGTTAATAAATACTATTCTACTATAACTTCCCATGTGTAATTTGAAGATTACATTTTTTTAATGTTCTAAAGCTGTGAATGTGTGGGTTATGCACCTTGATCCTTTCTTTCATGTGCATGCCTTTATTTGAGGATGCAACTGAAATGTCTTTTAAAATATTAATACTTAAATACATGAAATTATAATTCCTGAAATAAATGTCATCAACATATGCTTTTTGTATCTGTTACTCATAGACTATTCTGATAAATGAGCTATATCTTGTTTTTAAACACAACAATGATAAGGCATAAGAAGATCCAACAGCTGGAAACTAGAGCTGGCAGAGTTGTTAATTAGACATTAAATAAAGCTCCTTTTAACTGTATAACTCAGTGGGAGTAGTTTTTAGATAAAACTATACTCTTCTTTAAAACTGTACTTCCTCAAACATTACAAAGTGACTGGAAATTAGTGGTGGAAATTCATTCATCATTTTAAATACATTGTTGATTATATGTCTATCTCATCCAGCAATAGTAAGAAAGAGTCCTCTGGAGTTCATATTTAAAAGTTAGGTTTTTAAAATAGTGTGTATGAAAGGCAACCTTATTTTTCTTGAATGATTTGGTTCCTCTGTTCTTTCCTGTCCTATATTCACCATTTTGCTTGTCTGTCCAAAGCGAGCATTTACTTAGAGAAGGGATTCAGTACACCTCTAGATAGCTTTCAATTTGTCCATGAAAAGATCTAATCAAGAAAGAATACAAAATATTCTAGCAATTATGTTAATATTTAGCGTGTGCATATGCAAATGATAATAAAGCAGATAGGCAGAATTAAAGGGAAAACCTAATTTCTGAGCATAGATGCTTAAAAAAAGTTGTTCAGTACCAACTTCGAACTTGTCTTGTGTGCTTTTTAGGTGTATATACAAGCATTTTAAACCTTCAGATATTTTTTTGATGAATTGAGCTTGTCTAATATCTAGTCAAATAAGCTTATGTAAACATAGATTAATATGTCTCCTGTGCCATTAGTGGCAGCTAGTTGGAAAACAATTATGAAGTATATCAGGTTTTGGCAGCCTATGAGATCTTGTTAATATCTCTCAATTGTAGATTCTTTCGATATGTTAAATTTCAATAATTAACATTTTGTCCAGAATACTGGATTATATTCTCTAAGAGGGGTTATTTTTATACCTCATTTAACTTTGTCAGTTTAAGGAAAGGAAACAGAGGAATGGGGGAATGTGTCTTAGTTTCATAAATAGGAACATTTACTTTGTTGAGTAAAAGAAAATGAAAATAACGTAATCCTTCATAATCCTCTGTTCTTCATGACAAAAACTTGATGAAAGATAAATGTGTCATGTAAACTTGTCTAAATATTCTGCATTCTAGTGTTTATATTGGTGATTACACAATCTTAGTTATGTTAAATGAATAAAGCTGCTTAAAATCGTTCTTAACATGCTTATGTTAACATGGTAACATAAATGCTTCCTAGTCCAATAGATTCTTTACACATTACATTGAAATAGTTCTTTTCAAAAACGAAGGCATCTGTAATAAGCATAAAGACATGACAAATCAAAGTTTGCTTAGTGGAGGAACTAGCAACTGAACTGTGGTCTCTGGAGTTCATTTGCTGCCACTGTAAAAACTTGATTTTATTTTTTTTCCTTTAAGCAACCACATCACTGCATTATCTTTACAATTTCACTAATACTTGCTTCTGAAATGGGTCCAATCTTAACTTTAGTAGAGCAACCCAAACTATTTCAGTAATTCTGAGAGAGAGACATGAGGAATGAGGAAATGCCCCTCTACTCAGCTCTGGTGAGACTGCACCTAGAGCACTGTGTGCAGTTCTGGGCTCCCCAGTATGAGAGGGACGTGGAGCTTCTAGAGAGGGTCCAGCGGAGAGCGACAAAGATGATTAAGGGACTGGAACATCTCTTATACGAGGAGAGACTGAGTGAGTTGGGCTTGTTCAGCTTGGAGAAGAGAAGGCTGAGAGGGGATTTCACTAACATATATAAATACCCCAGGGGTGGGGCCAGACTCCTCCCTGTGTTGTTCTTGGGGCTTATTCTCCTTTGCAATCAAACCTTGAATTCATTCTAGTTTTCATGGGGTTCCTGTTTGCCCATTCCTCAAGTCTTTCTAGATTCCTCTGGACGATTTCCCTGACTTTGAAGACAGCATCTTTTTCTCCAATTTGGTGTCATTCTCAAACTTGATGAGAATCTCATAGTTCTAAAGGTGTTAAGCAACACAGGTCCCAGGTCAGAGCCCTGTGGTAGTTCCCCTTCTCACCCAGGGAGAGTGCAATCCTTTATCCACTGCCATCTTTGCCCAATCACCCAAAATATTTTTTTACCCATACTGTTTTTTACCCTTCCAGATCATAACTTCCGAACTTAAACACAAAAAGCATTTAGTAAGTGGTGTTAAAAGCCTCACGGGAGTCATTTACATGCACTGCTTTTTCTATTTTTAACAAGTAGACATGTTATCAAAGATGGAAGTCAGTTGGTCGGGCATGATTTAGCAGGCAAATAAAGACATGATAGATTTTCTCTTTGTGTGCTGAGGAATATATTTCAGAGGATTTGTTCCATGACTTTTTCCGGTGATCAAATTGAGAATAACTGGTTTGTAATTTCCCAGGCTAACTCCTTGGGTTTTTTTTTGAAGATGTGTGCAGAATTTGCTTCTCCTCTTTCTGGACTTCTATGGGTCAGGTTCTTTCAAATGATCTCAGACTTGATCCTCAGCACTGATGGTAATTTTGTTCTTTGTTGAACACTGTCTCTAAACACAGGCACTTTGCTAGTGAAGACTGAGGCAAAGGAAGCCTTCAGAACTTTGCCAAGTTATGCTCCCCATTTAGCGCCTTTTTTTTTTTCTTTACCCTTTGTTCCTGTTATTGAATCTGAAAAGGCCTACTTATCTTGCCAGCCGTTCTCTCCCCCAGAAATAAAGGCGTAGAAGCCTAAATTTGTGTAGAAGCCAAATATCTGAGGATTATGTTGTTAATCCTGACCTTCTAAGAACGCATCTTGAAATGTGTTTGAATTCTGCAGATTTTTCTTAATCATTTTTTTCCTTAATTAAGAAAAACCTGCAGAATCTCTGGACTTCTTGAGCCTGTCTCCAGTATGTTCATTTTCACTGGCAGAGAATCACAAGAGTAATTTGAAGTAAAAGTTCTAGACTTGTAGATAAAACTGAAGATTGTATCACAGAAATCCTATTCTAGTTATTTTCCTTCATCCACTAAAGCAGCTTATCCATTGGAGAGAAGACAAAATATTTTGCTGATAATGAAATTTGAAGTTACTTCAAATGAGAACCTACTCAAATTCAGATGAGAGGACTCCAGGATTCTAGCTGAAAAGTTTTAAAATAGTAATTCTACAAACTGTGTTCTGCAATGTTCACTAAAAAGAAAAATGAAAATCAAATGCTATGGTTTCTAATTGAAGTCTGCAAGCTCCACAGCTTGAAAAGTTGTGCAGCTTTTCACAGCTGAATAAAATGGTGTAAAATGCCTTAGGGATGATGATGATACTTTACATTTATTCTGAATTACATGATATGCAAGACAGTAATAAAATAGAGCCTAAAAGTTTAAAATATCCTTGTTATTTTTTATTTTATGGAGAAGAAAAAATTGGAGTGACCTTGAGAATGTCAGAAGTCAACATTCTAAATTTTCAGTGAGAGAACTAAAAGGAATGAAGTGGTTAATACAAAAAAAAATCTTTCTTTTCCATAAAATAATAGGTTCCAGTGGCAGATTATGTGATGACTAGATTGATAATGCTTCGTATTCCGGGTTTTTAAGGTCTGCAGTATAGATTGCTATAGCCTATAAAATCAGGAGGCTCAAAACTTCGAATTTGTCCTATTCAGACCTTTAGTCAGATATATCAGCAATTTGGAGAAAGCTACTTCTGCACAGTTCTAAGAAAGCAAATTCATGACTAGGATTCTAGTTCTTGAAGTTGAAGTAGGAGTCGTTAGGCATTGAATAATGCCAATTACTGAGAGCTGTGTTATGGTATTTAAATGCAAAGTACTATAGGGCCCCATCTTAGTAAGACAGTATATTGTACCAAACATCACATAGAGACAGAATAAAAAGGAAGTATATGACTATTTTAATATACTCATTCCGCAATTCAGAATTGTCTGATCACATTTTTTTAATGAAATAGGAGGGAATTCAGAAGAGATAGTCAAAAAGACAAAAGAGGAAACGAATCCACAGATGTATTAAGACATCATTATTAAACTACTGTTTTGTAATTAATATGGCCAGTAATTATGTTTGAAGTTAAAAATATATCAAAACACCAAAGACAATGTAGTGTTTCACATTTCACACAGTTGACTTAAATATTGAAAAATGGTTTATAATGTCAAGAAATAGCATCTAGATAAATTATTTTTTCAAAATTCTCTCATTTACATGTATTGCTTATATTTAGTCAGTTAAGGAATGACATATCTGCAGATAGGTTCCTTCAAGATATTCTGAGTGCTCTTATCTTGCTGGGGATCTACAATTGGACATGTATATTGCTATTAATCATGTAAATGTTCTGGGAAATCTTAACAAAAAAGTAATGAGCAGGAAATAAATGTTCTGATTCATCTCTTTTTTTTTCCTTTTTGGCTCAGCTTATACATTTTCTGCCAAAATTATATTTTTCTCTTATATAACTTTTTCTAGAAAAAAAAAAAAGCTTTGATTCTTACACTCAGACTAGACAAATGCTTGTATCTTGGCAGTTTTTTAGCATTCTAGAGTGAATCTACTTCTTGCATGAATAAAAACAAAACTCAATACATACATCAGTGTGAACAGATTAGACTCTTGCCTCATCACTTCCATTATACACAAAAAAGGAAGAGGGACTATGGCTGTCATTCCTACTTTATTTTAAAATAAACTTCTGTAAGGGATCTAGAAATAAAGACAAGCATCAATGCAGTCTATATAAGGAGCAAATGACAAACTTTATCAGGCATATGCAAGGCTTGCAGTCCAAGAAGTCTCTCTAGTTAAGGCAGTTCAGACTTTGTGCTTTTTTTTTTCTTTTTTTTTTTTTTTTTTATTTTGATGGTGTATTTTGTTGGAT
>JAUBOD010000924.1:5758012-5813814 GCA_032353885.1 Nothura maculosa
TAGTTAAGGCATTTTAGACTTTTTGTTTTTTTTTTTACTTTTTTTTTTTTTTTTCTATTCATGGAGTAGTTTGTTGCATGAGAACCAAACAAGCAAACAAACAATTTGGAAACACTTTTTTTTGTAGAGGAAGCCCTCTTCCTCCTCCTTTTGAACAGGAAGCTTCATTCCTCTCTGCTTCTCAGATTTGGAAAATGGAGGGAAAAAATGTACAAATTACATAATGATCTTTTGGTTTAAGTGTTCAGATGGTTCAAGTGTCAAGTTCTCGGCCTACCTCTATTAAATGCAGGTATTTTGAGTATTTTATAATAGAGAAATAGCAAAAATTATATTTCTGTCAAGTTAGAATTTTTTCATTTTTCCCTGCCCATCTGCAGAATGAAATAACTGAACAGGCTGCTCTGTTCCCTTGGCAGATGGAAGGTGCACAGCTCACAATAAGGTCTCAAGGTGTCAGTGTTCACTAAAGGTGAGAGATAACACAAGGCAGAGTGCGCATCTGATCAGAATTCATTTGCTAGTTAGGAAGTGATTGGCAGAGAAAGCGGCATTAAGTACTCGGATAGGCTCAGAGAAACCAGAATGAGTATTCAGCCAAGTTCACCATCTGTTGAATATGAAATACTTGGATCAAGACATTACAGATACATTTCCCCAAACAGCAGGGACAGCAGTCTTTTTTGGAAACAGTATCACAACAGTGTAGGGAAGCATTAAGATAGAAGCAAAAAGCTGTTCACCGAATTTTAGAGAGCAAATGACTTTATTGGTGCAAGTGAACTGTGTTTAAATAATGCTGGATCTGTGAAGGACTTTCCAATCGAACTCTAAATTAACATGTAAGATTTTTGACAGTTATTATACAAGCATGTTATTATTATCTTTGCTAGCTTTTGGGGGATCCAATCCCAAATGGCCTTTGAGCACTGGTCTGTGACCTTTTTTTCCTGAATAAAGCTAAAGATACATTTTTAGTGCTTTCAAACTTACGTTTCTGGAACTAGCTCGTCTTTGACAAACATTGAAGCAGTGATGTTCTGTTTGCACTTTCAAAGAATTGTAGCAGGAGGCAGAATTTTATGAGGATAATGATAAACATTTGTCTATGCAATTATTCTTTCTCACCTTCTTTAATTATAAACTGCAATGTCTTTTACAAACCATACAAAACTATGTCTTTGCCTTCCATGATTAATAAGCAGCTATGCAATCAGCATCTGACATGTATCATTAGAATGTAGATATCTAGAAGGACTAAGGATAAGCATAATTATAGACAGCATCAAAGTGTATTTTCCTACTATAAAATGTTTCTTGCTGTAACTTAAGACATTTTGTCACTTAGTGAACTCTCTTTTCTCTAGACTGTTTTTTCCCCATTTTTTTTCAATCTTACATCCTATTTTTTTAGCATTCTGTTTTTTTGTTGCTGTCATCCAGATTCTCTCTAGTTAGCTAACATCTGCCTTAAAAAGCAGCATCCAAATTAGAATACATTACTTGAGCCTCACCACTGCTAAGCAGGGAAGAAGGATTATGTCATATTACAGTCTTATGGGTTATACTGTTATGAAATTGTTTTTCTGCCTCTTTTTCTCTCCTTTCTGTAGATCATTTGGTTTCTGTTCCTCTTCTGAAATACTCAAAGTCCCTTCTAAAACTAAAGCAGATAAAAAACTTTCTTCTAAAATTCAGGAGTATTAATAATCCTGGACATTGAAGATCCTGGAAATCAAAACATTTTCCTGTATCTTCTCGGTCTTCTTTCTTATTTATTTTGAGCCACTTTCCCATCCCACTTTCCTAGTCAAAAAAACAATCCATTACTATTAGAAATATCTTATTGGTTCTGTATGGATTCTTTTTCACAGAATCTGCCATTGTTTTGCTAAATCATTCTGTGATCAATTGATTTGCAGCATGAGACATCTAGAAGTGCCAGTTTTGACAACCGTAAGAGTAGGGCATTTGCTGCAGAGCAGAAATGGCGATCATTTTTAGGTGAAGCTATAGAGGAAAGAATATTCATGTCTTTATGATTAAAGTTTGCTGTGGGAAATGTGTGAATAAATGAGCTCTCATCGTTAAAAGAACATAGAGAGCAAAGTGAAACGCTGGAGCAAAAATTTCATTGGGACATTTCTTAGCAGTAGCGGTGAATGCTAGATGATGGTGAGAAGGAATATTTAGAGTTGCCAACCTCATGGTACTTTTTTTTTACTGTTACTTTTAGACTTTATATTCTTGACAGATCCCTATCAAATGTAATTTAATTCGGCAGAAAGATCCTGAGTGTCAAAAAGAGAGAGGAAAAAAAAAAAAGCTGTCTTGTTTTATGTGTTTTGCCTAAAGTAAGTTTACAACTCCTTTCTATTTTCTTTCCCTTTTTTAAAATATTGTCAGGAAAAAAGCTCTCGAAGGATTGGATATGCTAATCTAGTGCTTATCTCTGGTTTTAAAATAACTTCAGTATTCAAGGTTGTGACAGGTTGATACTGTCAAAATTTTGGAAATATACATAAAACTTGGGTGCCATAATTCTTTTGGATGAAACCTCAAAACAAAATAAATAATTCTGATTATTAGATGTGACGTTGTACAGATTGTGATCTGTATAACTAACTGTATACTTTAGAGACCAGTTTCATGAACAGTTTAAACCAGTAGCCTGTTTTTTTTTTTTTTTTTAATTTTGATATGCAATGCTTAGGTACTAATGACTCAATAGCAATTGAGATCCTTTTAAAATGAGAGGACTGAAGTTAACCACCTGTAAATTACCTAGAGTACAATGAAAAGGATTCTCCAGACATAGGAATTTAATACAAGATGTCGTTTTAGTCCTGCCACATAGTGAAAGACAGAAGTGAAAGATAGCTGACAGAAGTATGCAATTTATGTAAAAGATATTAGATGGTCCATTTTACTATATTTCTTCTTGTTATATTGCAGAGCCAATATATGAGAAAAATGAAATTTTACAACTGAATGAAATTAATCTATATACCGATCTTTAACTCTTAGTAGGGCATGGCATCTTTAAAAGCACAGTTTGCAAGCTTGGAATGGTCATGATATGGATACAATGAAAAGCAGGGATGTTCTCTGACACAATTAAGGTGAAAAAGCTACCCCTTCTGTACAGAAGTTTATCATTCTCTTGGAAATTTGAGTTCTTGGAAGGCAAATTTGAACTGAGTCCAAGATAAGGGCAAAAAACAGGGGAATTACTTCATGACAGTTGTTTGCTTTCCTTACTTCTTTCTCCCCCTGCTTTTAATAATGGAAGCAATTTCACCATTGACTTCAGGAGCTGACTGTCTGCTTGCAAGAGTTGATTTAATCAGACATTTATGAGATACATTCTCAAACAAGAGAAAAAGAAAAGCTTTTATTTTATTTTAAGATCTCACCTTATTAATTAAGCATATGTAGGTTTCTAGGAAATTAGTACTCTCTTACAGGTCAGGATATATTGCGTCTTTTGCCTGTATATTCATTTCAGGTCTTCCATTATTTCATAGTACTATTCTCACTATAATTTGTTTGTACATCTCATGACTTCACACTCCTGAGGTCTACAGGCATTGATCTAGGCTGCAGATGGGTTACATTAGCTGTTATCCCCAAGGGTGGTTATACATCCGTAACATAAATTAAAGAAACCATTTGAGAATGCATTGATTAATTTATTTTAAATATATGCTTTCCCATAATAAAACAAATTTTTTATTTCTCCATTTCAAATAGAGGCATCTCTGCCCCCAAATAAAAATAAATAAATAAATAAATAAATAAAGGTGGGAGGAGGCATATGCCTAATTTCTTTCTATGGATGTTTACTCACAGCCGTGGTTTTACTAACAGAAGCTACTACAGCATTAACTAGGAAGAATAGAGAAAGAAGACTAAAGAGCAATGTGAAAATGAACTAAAATAGAATTTGAAAAGATAGATGAGCATGAAAAAGTAAAAATTTGGTATGTAGTCTTAGGAATCTGTACAACAAACACTTTAATTTATTTTGTTCATAAACAATGAGCATGTCCAAATATTTTGCGTAATTAGTATCTTTGCTTTTGTAAAGATCCTGCTCCAACTTATTGGAGTCTTATTACCATGTTATGTTTTAAAGAGCATTTCTTAGTCAAATACCTCTCCTTCATAAGACATAATAAGAATAACATACAAAAGAACATGTCCAGTTGTTTTATTTTTAAAGAAGCCATGAGACAGAACAACCTGTTAAATACACCACTACCTCCTTGCAGATGGTGACTGCTATTAAGTAAGTTTGATAAATTATTCTCAAAGTCTGTCGTCTTAACGCAGACTTCAGATCCACTGTAGAGATTTTGCAAGTACAGATTGCAAGATGTTTTTCAGTGTATTGGAAGAAATGCAGAATTAAGTGAACATTCTCTGGAAGGACCACAGTTTAAAAAAGTAACTTGTGTCTGTGTGTCGTGGTAATCTTTCTGTTTCAACATTTGAAACTCTAGGTGGCAGTCTGATGGCTGAGTGGTTGATTTATCATATGCAACCTTCCTCATTTCATCACTTTTTCCCTTTGATTCTTGGATTACTGTAGAGAGAAAAAAGCCATCATTAAGTAAGGAAGCATAGAGATGTGGAAAAAGTAAATTTGTGTCCAAACTAACACTTTTTGTTCCTTGTGTGTTTTTTTTCTGCTAGTTATAACCTGGTTATGTGGAGATTAGGACCCTGTTACTGATCTCTAGACTCTGCAGTACATACTCCCATCCTCTATTTCAGGCATTTTGGAGATCAAGATTTCACTTTTATTTTGGATATAGCCTTAGTTAGAATTAGAGAATTAGTTTAGAATAGAGTTAGTTTTCACATAGCTCTGGCTGTAAAGTTAAAGCAAAAGTGCCCAAGTGCCCTGACAACAGAGCTGCATCTGCCCTAGCCTGGTATGGACAGTAGCCTCACAACAGCTTGATTGTTTATATTCGTGGTTTCTGAGTATATCTGAATGTCTGTTGTCTTACAAAATGCTACTGGCATCTTAAGAGGAAGAAAGATGCTTCTTCAAGATGGTTGTTTTTTTTCATTCTTATTCCCCCCTTCTTTTCCCCTCCTGCTATTTCAGGCTTTTATGCTAGAAAAAACAATGGAAACTACAGAAAGCCTCAAAAGTGAAGGTGCACGAGTGGCTATGCAACTTTCCCTTCTGAATTTTGCTTACATAGCAGATACTGCTAATCAGAAAAATTCAACTGTTGCATACAAAGTTAGATAGTGACACCTGCATGTAGATATATGCAGTATATAGCATAGGCAGTGTAAGATATCTGGGTTTTATGATGTTATTAAAATTCCTGGCATTGTCTACGCATGCTTCCCATGCAGTGAAGTGTGTTTAATAGAGCAAAACTGTTCATTCACGTTGTGTCCTTCAATGTTTTGAAAGTGCAGCTATAAGGAGCAGCTGTCCTGGAGTGCGGGAACAAGGGAGGGAAATTACTTGTTTGCTTTTTTTTTCCTACTTCTATCAGAAAAGCTGCTTTTTGCAACATACGTGGGATTCTCTCGCTTGTTTCCCCTTCTGCCTCCAAAACATTTCCTATATATCTTTCTTAATGCTCAGAGATATTATGAAGCTGCAGGGAAGCAGGTCTGCTCTCTTATGCAACAAAACCATGTCGTAGAAATAAATTATAAAATCTTATTATTTAAAGATAGTTTAAAAAATATTTCTAGAAAAAGTAATACAAATTAAGACCAAGTTAAAAGTGGCAGAAGTGGGAGAAAGGCAAAAAGTTGCTTTTCATAGTTGCTAGCCGTAGGATTTGAATGTGCTTAATTAATATATTTGTAGGGACATCCAAATTTCTACTCTCCCTTAACACTCACTTATATGGTTTTGCCTAACAGAATTTAATCTCTCTCTTTTTTTTTTATTTTTTTAAAAGTTTTTCTTAAGATGGGAGAGGGTGTGGAAAAAAGGGAAGAAAACATAGGATAGATGCCAGGAAAAGGAAGCTTTCTTTTCTAACCAATAGCAATAGCAAAACTAAACCAAATAGCAAACCAAATAACAACCAAATATATATATATAAAATATGTATAATATATAATATATATTTAATATATATATATTTTTATATATAAATATATATAAATAACCAAACCAATAGCAAAAGACGAGACCTTACCAAGGCAGAAGTGGCAACAGATGTATTTGCCCAAGTAAGCATTGATATGTAAACTTATTGGTAATACATGCACAAATCATTGTTTATATGATCATTGCTTATATATAGTTGTATGTTTTTGCATTTTCTAGAACAGTGGTTATGAATAGAAAAGGTTGAGTATGGTATTTTTTGAAAAGGATTTGCTTGCATATGCTATTCATGTGATGGGAATTGTGTAGTCAATATAATTAAATAATTGTTAAAAAGAACTTTAAATGTAGCAGAGAAAGTTGAATTATCCAGGAGAGAAGAGCAGATAAGATAAATGATTAAAGTCACTGTAGTTCTGCAGTTAGTGAGTGAAGTGCTCAGACTGTGTTTTAATTGTATGAATTTTGCATCTTGTTACACAATTTAACAGTAGTCAGAGGTGGTGAGTGAGGATGACAAAGTCAAGGTTCATCTTATCAGCTTGGTCACATTTTATACCCTGTGCATCCCTGCATATGCAATGTAGTGTTACACAAGAAAAAGAAGCATCAATTTGGATAAAAAGTGACCAAAGGTTAAAATGCTTTCTCAAAAGAGCAAAGAAAAAAAAATATAAGGTAGACTAATCTGCATATAATTCAGGAACTAATATAAGGTAAAAAAAAAACAAAAAAAAAACAAAAAAAACCAAAACAAAACAGCAAGTCTGAAAAGGAAAAGCATGTGTAGACATGAGGATATAGGAATGAATTACTTTACTGTAAAATGAGTTTGGAGGCAATTTAGTTCATTCTGGACTATAAATATAGTATAAAATGAACTAGAGGAAAACAAGCTAAAGAACATATGGTAACTGGTCAACTAAGGTAATCTCTCATTAAATAAATATGCAGTAAATATCCTTTTTAAGGAAGCTGAAGAACTGTACAGAAAAATGAATATGAATCCTGTGATAGATTTTTATGTATTAGTTGGAGAAGGGAAAGGGGATGTGGAGAAACACAAAGCATTTTGCAGCTGCCCATGTCCTGTACAAGACAGTGTATATAAATAGTCAGAGATGCAAACTTTAATGTTGAAATAAATTGAGTGCATGGGTGAAACAGGAAGGAAATGATCCGTACTTCTAGTAACTGCACAGCACTCTGCCACATGGATATCAAAAGTTGTCAAGTGGCAATCTCTCTTGTAATTACATTGTTATTTGAGAAGACAAAGGTGAAAACTGAAGAGAATAATTCATCAGAAAGGCTGAATTAAATCCAGTCATTCCTTTGTTACTTCTCTTGCTTTTGTTTTAGGGTATTGTTTTTGCTTTTCAACAAAAAGTAACTTATTCAGCAGAAGTATGTATTCAAATGGATAACTTTCAGAAGACCTATTGTCAGTGTAACCACAGAATTACAGAATGGTTGAGGTTGGAAGGGATCTCTAGAGATTATCTGGTCCAAACCCCTGCTCAAGCAGGGACAGATAGAGTACCTTGTATAGGAATGTACTGTGTAACATACAGAACCAGTTTCAGGCCATTGCTGATGAGAGGGAGAGTGTATATATTGCAGTTCAGTTCTTGGCACAGGAATGAAAAGACACAGGTAGATAGTCATTTTCCAGTACCTCTCCCGAAATAGAATGCCTTAAAACTCAGGAAAGAATTATGGCTATGACTAAGATTGTATTGAATGAGAGCACTCATTTGTTTGTTTTTACTTGGAAAAATATTGGGACAGTTAAAGTTCTTTCTTCTGTAAAGTGCAGTGAAAGCTCTTTACAATCCACAGTGGCATGGATATGATCTTAAAGCCATAAAGAAACTATAGAATATTTCTTGAACATCCCACACTGAGCTCATATTTTATGTGAAAGCTGAAGTAGAATGAGGTTCTTTCAAAAAAATTATAAAATGAACATTTTATTTCTTGTCTTGTACTATTTTCTAGCACTGTTCACTGTTCTGGGAACACTCAAAAGACATCCTCTAACGAGGACAATACTTTATAGTTATAGAGAAGATCCTGAGTTCACAAACAATTCTACTGTACATAGAGTGAGTCCAGTCACCCCAAATGTTTTACCTTTCAAAAACCAAAAATGAAACAATGAAAAATAGAAAATTTCACGGAAAGAGTACCAAAAAATATTCTCCTATTGTAGTTAATATGCTGAAAGCCAAAAGAAGATGGCAGCATAAAAACAATTGCTGCTGCCACTACATAGGGAAGATGACAAAACAAAGAAATGTGAGGATTATATATGTAATTTTGTTTATAGGACCGTGACAAAAAAAAACCCTTTCTATGATATCTGTTACTTCTTTGAAAGGTGTGGGGTTCTGAATTTTTTTTGTGTTTTGTTTGGCATGGTTTGTGTTTAATTTTGTAAAAGAAGTGTAAGTACTTCTTCACATAGTCTACACTATTTGCCAAATCTTCAGATTTTAAAAAAATATAAGCAGTTGATAATTGAGCTTAAGGCTGTACTGAAAGCTGCCATGAAAATTAGAAAGAGGTAAGGAAATCAAAGTTACATAATTTCAATGGAAATATGGCTTCAACACAGCACAATAGAGAACAGAAAATTATATTGGGAGGCAAATTGTGATTTCTTCTTTGTTCAGCTAACAAAAAATGCACTTTTTAAATTAGATGACAGTTAGGAAATTGGTATACAAAAGAAAAATTCATAACACTAACATATCTGTATTTCAACCTACTACAGTGGCAGAATTGCATGTACATACTTGCATGTATAGCTACAGCTGAAAGATAGAAACAAACAAGCAAATAACATATTTACTCTCAGGTATCCTTAATTCCTTTCAGCAAGGCTAATTCTAATTCATATGAAAATCATGATAGAATTGAAGTAATGTATTAGCTGTATTGAAGAAAATGTTAAGTCAATTATACTCCTGCAAGATTTATAAGAACTAAAGTGAGTTTAAATTTGAATTGTCAAAGGAAATTTTACATGCATTAACCATTCAGTAAAATCCATCCCATGTATTTAATTATGTACTGGGTTTTGAACTGCCATCTCCAGAACAGTGTAAAAAAGAGTTTTCTTAAACTACTGTTCATAGGCATTTCTGTGAATTATGCATGTGAAAGACTGAGTTTTAAAGCTGAGGTCTTGCCAGAAAAGAGCCTAATGCGAATATACTTTTACTCCTCTCTTGGTGATGCATATTATAGTAAAATAGACTTCACCCTATTCCCTGGAATGCTCAACCAGTCAAGTGTTTTGAGTCGTTTAAGGTAACAGATTGCATATGCACATTCAGCATATTTGATATTATTTCTACTTATTAAAAGATGCAGAAAATGATAATTGGTTAAAAAAAAGTCAGAAAGTTCCTCTCTGCCATCAAACTGTTTATAATCTTCCATTTATAATGCCAATATAAAGACAATATTTTTGATTTTTTTATATATATTGACATTCTGATAGGTATTAAGACAATATTTTTTCCTGAATACTAATTCTAGGAAAATATAATCCATTACTAATGCAAAATATCTCAAATGAAAATGGATTTAAAAGAGCATGTGCATGCTCTGTGTGTGCGCATATGTGTGTATATATATATATATATATATATATATAAAGCTTTAAAAATGTGTAAAAATTGTTTCATTTATCTCCAGAGTGCAAAATTTAACTTCCTCCTTCAACCTTATCATGTCTACTTACAAATTTGTAAATGACTTCTCAGTGAAGTAATTTCTAGGCTAAGTTGAACTCCTCAAAAACCAACCTGTTCGTTCTTCACTTCTGCATACATGCTAAACTATGAACCTTCTCTCCTAACAGCATAGTAAAAGGAAATTTATTTTAGTATAGGAATCATATAGTAAATTCTATCTGTAGAGTTCTGCTCTGATTAAAATCACATTGATATAAAAGGTTTTACTGTTTGCATAGATATGCTGTTGGTCTGTATGCCTTTGCAGGGTCTGTATGTATATGTACTTTAGGTGAACATTCTCTGTGCTGTATTGGAATAAAGATAGTGGTTAGAGAATGCAAATACAAAAATAACAACTGTAGGTATTTCTAGAGATTATTTAATTCATACAGATATTTAGAGATTAATAGATTGCAGAAGAAATAGAAAAACGGTAAAGCATTTGTTGAATACTCTTAAATTGTGAGGAAGTGCAAGGCAAATCACTTGAAAACATTTTATGAGAATATAAAAAAGAAAGTCACTCAATTCAGAATATATCTTAGATTGATCTCCCATATTGAAACCAAATACAGATTTGAAACAATGTGCTCCTACATCTGTATGTGTCATAGAAATTTAGTTAAGGAAATAAATAATATATATTGAGGGGAAGAGTGTCTATTTACTCTCTTTATAAGTAATCAAATTAAGGTAAGAAAGTCATGGGCTTTTTGGTTTTGTTTTTTTCTTCTCTAGGCAAGTAATATAGCATTAACACTTGTATGTCCTGTAGATCTCACTAATCACATTTATTACTCCATTTTTGTCTCTTCCTTAAGCGGAACACTATCTGTGTATAAAAATATATTACTGAGCATTCTGTCTTTTTTTGTCAGAATGTTAAAGCATTTTAAGTGACTACTTTTTATGAGTTAATTTGAGACCCCATGTGTCTAATAAGCTTTCTGTTTAAAATCCAAGCTCTTGGCTTTATAAAAGCTACGTGGTCTACATGTAAACTTTGTGTAAATAGCATCTGAATAACAGGCAGGGACACACATTAAGAGCTGCCAGAATTGTGTGTGTTGTTGCTGCTTGCACAGTGAAGTAAAAATCTATTGACTGGCTACTGCCAGCACAAGCAAAAAATATGCCACCCTATAAAAAGTTAGGGGAAAATCAGAGCCATTTAATGTGATCATGAAGTAAATGTTTGCTTGTGATCTAATTTAGTGCAGGAACAGAGAAATAAGTTGATAGATTTAGGTATAACTTTCAGATGATAGTACTCTGTATTGTTTTGCAGAATTTCATACACTAATGTGACTACTATATTGTTTGAAAGCTTGCATTTATTCAATATAACACAGTGATAAAACTTTATGACAGAAGCACAAACTATTACAGAAAAATATACTAGAAATGTATGGGTTGAGGATGTATTTTTTCTAGGAACTGTGCATTATAAATGTAAAAAAAAAATCACTTTCTTCCTGCTAACTCTAATTTCAGTTGTGATAATGATGAATGTGGGACAGCAATATCTAGCATACAATCTAGACAACAACTATCTAAATTAGAAGAAAAGTTCTTAATTGCTAGCTATAGAATGAAAACTTCTAATAGCATTTGCCTCATTGTGCCAGTTGTTATTTTGCTGGAAATCTGCCTATTTGTTTTTATGTCCTCCAAGCAGCAGATTATGTTTTATGCATGGAAATTGAAAGTTATCGAACATACATTAATATGCACTGGCAAAGGTTAGGGCTTTCTTTAAAATAGAAAATTCTTAAAGAAATTGGAAATAAAAATAAAAGTTAGATTCTGATTATTTTTATTGCAGTATCTCCAAATCAATGTGTAGACTTACTGAAGTTATATGAATAGCATGCTTGCCATCAGCAAATACCTGCAGTAAGCCAGTAACAGTGTAAAGTGTAAGTACAGAGTTATAAGATTTTCAGGAGAAGCAGTAGTGGAGCTAAGTAGTAGATAAAATAACTGCATATCTTATATATATGTGTTTGTGTGTGTGTGTGTAGATAGAAATGTATGTGTATATATATATGTATATGCACAGCTGAGTTCTGTTGTCTGTCACATGAACTGTCGTAGCTCAGAGACAACAAAGGCATAAAGCAAACTGGAAGAAGAGTTTCATTATTAGAATCTTGAAAATATGGCAAGACACTACCTTTTGATTGTCTTAGATAAAATGTATTACAGAGATATGCTTCTTTTCCTTTAAGTAGGAAGACGTCAGTGATTTTCATAATAAGAGGTTCAGAACATTTTGGAAGCAATGGAAAAACACATGCAACTGTCAATCTTTCCCTATTTACAAGGACCATCTAAAGCTTGGGGAAAATGATCCAAGTTTCTAAAAGGGCTTGTCTGCTAAGACCTTTTCACTAATCTAAGGAAAAACTTTGCAGATGATCATTTTTTAAACTTTGATTATTCTTTAGGAAGACAAACTTCTGCATAAAATAAGGAATAAAAGAACATATGAAATGGCAAGGATACTGATACACACACACACACACACACACACACTTATAAGTTTTTTTTTGACACTATAATTGATAACATTTTCCAAAACACTTGAATGACTTTGTCTGTTTCTTTAATTGAAAGTGAGTGCCTTTGTCATGTTAGCTTTCCAGTTCTTTTCCTCAATAATACTAAATGAGGGATCATTTTAAGGCCTTGACATAATAATACTCTAGGCTGACTATATAGATTCTATTTGTTACATTCTGTTTAAACTATGTCAATCTATGCCTCAGGACTACACCTTCAGGTCACCTGGGAAGCAAGGGCAGAGAGAGGGTTTTGTTGCTTTGTTTCCTACTTGATCCATAATTTAGCACCCCGCATTTTTGGTTTGCTTTTTCCTCCTGAGGTGCTGATAATCTCCTAACACAGCTTTATCTTTTGAAGAAGTGCTATGATTTTGGTGACATTTCAGAATTCTACTAAATAGATATTTATTGTACAGTGTAGCAGGACAGGACTCTGACTCACCTGCTTCCTTACAGTTATATGATCCTATATGATTATTGGGGAAGTTGTGAATCAGCTTTACATATTCTGGAAATCAGCATAAGAAAATGATGACTGCTTTGGAAAGCAATGTCCCATTTGAATACCAAAAATAATCTAAGTTCACTAATGCTTGGATTAATTTTATACTTAAATTAACAATGATCTTGTTTGTGTCATCTCCTTGAAAAACTGAGATATAGCCAGGAGACCAACTATAATTTACAGCATACAAAAGTGTGCTAAATAATTCATAGAAACCTTATGAAAATGTAAATCCTCTTCAAAATAATTTGCTATGCACAGTAAAAACTGTAAAGAGCAGAATGTGTTTGAAACATAAAAGAGGTCATTTTTGTTCAGAAATAAAAGCAAAACCACTATATGTTCTTGTAAATAAAACAATTTCTGAAGTAGTCTTTTACAAACATTTGCTGTGAATCTTGTGGAGACATGAGTTTTCAGAAGGTAGGCATGAGAATAACAAAGCGCTTAATGGAGAGAATGCAAACTTGAGGACTGGGGCTCTGAGGAGGAAATGTAACAAGGAGGGAATGTACTGGCAAAGAAAAGCCTGGTTGTCAGAGTATAACTGAAGAAGGTCAAATAAGAAGGCCTTATAAGATCATAAAAATAAAAAGACAACGTTGATAGGTAGAGATTTTTATTTGTTTTTGTTCTTTTTAAATTAAAAAACAGATGGAAAATTTGGTGTTAGTGTAATAAGGCTAGTGATACAGTTTTGGTATAATGGTCAGGATTTTCTAAGCCTCTATGATTATTTTATATCTAAAGAAATTAAGCAGAACAACTGTGATACAGTTTTGGAGACAAAAGGGTCAAGGAAAGTAACAGGAAATACATTTAATGAACTCATAAACCTAGCTGAAGGCCTTTGTTTTTAGATGGAAACTTCAAGCTTCACTGAAAAGGTATCTTCCTAGCTCTCTAGGTGAGAACAAAATAACTTTATTAAGAATTAATTGAATAAATAAATAGGAAAGGATGAAAGTAGAAGGCTTGATGATAGAAGCAGTGTGACCATTTATTTTCACAAACTACAACTTGGAGGTAAATGAGTATTGCAGGTGGGATAAGAATCAGTTTATAATGCAAGAGTTATATTTCTGCACGTACCTGGACTGTGAGTGTGATATGACTGATATTATACTGTTTCAGGAACAGAGAAAAATGAAGCTAGCTTCTCCAAAGAGAAAAGGCAGAAGCATTTTGTTTGTTTGTTTTTTAATATTCAGAATTCTCTCAGTGCATGGTACACTGCATTATAAATCAGCTAGACAAAGAACTATTATATGAATACAGATGTGTGCACTTCTCTTTAGGATGGAAAGAAGTTTGGAATTTTGCAGATGAGGAATATAAGAATGTGATTTTGGAGTGGTTTCATTTATATAATGCATTTCACTCACTTATATAATGGATTAGAGGTCAATATTTCCGTCTAGGAAATCATATTTTTGAGATGAATGAAATATATTGGGGGACCTGGTGCTGATTGTGAATGCTAGGCAAGCTTTGAACATGTTTCCCAGGAATATACCTCAGAAAACATAATAGTGTTTGAACTTTTTTCTAGAAGTTTAGAAGGTTTTGAGACAGAAGAATGTATTTGACTATACAAGTAGCACCAATGACAAGCACAAGTACTTTGAAGGCAAAAGGAGATGACTAAGGATGAGTAAATTAAGCTGCTAAGACTCTTTCGGAGATTTCTGCATTCTGATCTGAAGGTAGCTTTTTATCACACCTTTTGGAGAACTGTCTCTTTATGCAGATCTTCATTGTATGCAAAAAGTAGACAAAGAGAAGTGATCTTTTTTTCTGTACTCAGCATTAGTAAGATAACAGATGGATTATTCTGTTCAATATTTAAAAATTTATTTTTAGAAAATAAGGTGGTAAAACTGGGGAAAATTAAAAATGGCTACAAAATTATTAAAGGACTGGAAATATTTCACGGAGATTCAGATAGAAGAACTTATCACAGGACAATGATTTTATCAAAAAAAAAAGAGATATTCCTAAATCTTTCATTCAAGCTTCATACAGAGATGGGAAATTAAGACAAATGTCAATGAACATAAAGATAGATGTTTCCTTGTAGCAAGTGTAATTGAAGTATTGCATTAGTTTATCAGGGTATATGATAAACTCGACATTGCTTGGAGTCCAAAACATTATTTTCTAGAAGACAGACTTCAATCTTGCTTCTAGGAGGGAGAAAATCTTCAATACATGTGTTCAGGGGAACTGTCTGGATGATCATAATGGTTCTTTCTGGTCACAGAATCTGAGTATATAAAAAAGAAACATATTTATTTTTTATTAAATAAATACTGACATTATTATGCCTGCAAGTTGCTGAATTAGTGGTAGTTATGGAGGCTTAAATGTATATCCTGACTGGTGATATTAAATTCCCCCTGACAAAATTTGGAGGTGGCTCTTCAAGATAATTTCTCTAAAAGATTGATGGAAGTATGAAATGAAGATGGGCTTAGTCAGACTGCTTCTAATAGTCTTTTAATTCATGTTCAGTCATTCTGGTTAGTGAGACATTGATTAGTGCTGGGAGACTAGTGGTTATCAGAGGAAAATAGAGAGTGACTGGAATAGGGCAGCAACCACTTTGTATAAACTGGCATCCAGACCAATGCAAACTGCCCCTCCAGAGGTCTTCAAAATATCTAGCAAACAGAACGTGGCATTAGTTAATGTAAACAAAAGCTGACCAATCCAATGGCCAGCTTTCACTGTGTTACTTTTATATCATGTTAATAAATGAATGACAGCTTTTATTTGCTTATAGCTAACACGTCTTAGAAAAATATGCCAGGGCTTCATTTGTGCAATTACGGAAACTAGCAGACTTGAAATGCGGCTAGAAACAAAGTGTCAAATCTTCCTACTCGAGTTGACAGATCTATAATCAGTTGTCATCTTATATTTACTTTAAAAGACTTTATTGCAGGATATTGAATATTTTGCAAGGAGTTGATGGCTATGGCCTTCATACTATTAATCTGTTGAGAACAAGGTGGTACTAAGCTAACTTTTAGTCTTTTGAGAGGCAAAGACCTTATTAATAAATTCTGAATTTTAACCATTAATGCAATATTATTGATGCTGTCGTATCAGCTAATTAATTTACATAAGTACTTGATATTGGGCTCAAAAGATGTTGATAATTATTGCAGTGCAAAATTGAATATTTGCTGTAGAACTTAATTACACAGCATTATTATCTATGTCACATAGAAGCTCTAGACTTGCCATTTTCGTACTAAAACTACACCTTACCACTGCTAGAACTGTTTTGATGCCAGAAAATGTTTTTATGGCTGATGAGTGAATCAGGAAAATGGGGACATACTCAGAGCACATGTTTTGGCTCTGAAAGTGGTTGTGCTCCACAAATGATTTTGGAAAGCTAATCTAGTAGTCACCTTACTCTTACTATGGCTATTTGTTTTGAAAGACAAAGCTATTTCTGCTAAGCTATCTGTTCCAGTATCATCCAGAAATAAGGCAGTTAAGTGTTCCTGAAACACATGCAGGAGTTTTCATTCAGGTGTGGATAATGGAAGTTGTAGATACTGTGAGGGATTCTAAGAGATTCCAATTCACTGCTTCCAACTCTTCCTGATGAGAGCCTTAATTATGCTGCTCGTTTTGTGCTCTGCAACCACACTTAGGAGTTACAGAAGAGAGAGAGAAAGCAAGCAAGCCTGAATCTGTAGCTTGTTAGGAAGGAGGCTTTGCCTTCTCCAGTCAATCCCAGTTCCTTTCTTCCTCTTCCACCTGAAAGCTTCCATTCAACCGTAGAGTTAGAGAGGGTGTAATTGTGTGTGAAATCACAGCATCACAAAATGGTTGTCAACCATGTCTGCATTAAGCTATTGGATGCATCCAAAACAGAAGAAGTTACTACTGAAGTTATCTTTCTGGGGATGCAGTTTCTGTACCTAGATTAATCTAAGCCACCACATCTTTTCTCAGTGCAGCTTCCATTTTAGTAACTCCTACTGACTGCTTGCAAAGCAAGACATTTTCGTGGTACCTTTACAGGTTGTTTTGAATCTGGAATGTTAAAATCACAGTCTTGCAGAGGATCAGTACTGAAGGTCATGGCAAGTATTATAATAAAGAAATCTAATAATGCAAGCTGTCATAAACTTTCCTGCTCCCTGAAATGTGCTGATGCAGCTTAAACAATATGGAAATAAAAGGTTCTGTTTGAATTAGTATGCATAGCAGAGCTTGAAAGCCATGTACTTTCAGAACAAGTTAAATATTTCTAAAAGTAATTCATTTTGACTTTTCACAGACAAATAAGCAAGTCTGAATATCTGCTTTTATTTCTTAACAAGTTTTTCTTACGTATGGGCATGAAATGTATAGTTATTTTATTTCTACTTGCACTGTTATTTATTCATCATTATTTGGGGTATGAGAAACTCAAAATACACCTCTTACTTAGGTTTTATAAAATATTACCTCTTCACAATCTAATTGCCAAATTTAGTCAATCAAAGCGTTGTGAAGATACCAAGAGAAACCAATAGAAAGCTACTCTTTATTTATTTGTGTGTGTTTGTATATATAAATTTATATGCACATGCATACATGTGTACACGTACAAACATGACTGTTTTTTTGAAATAAACTTTTTAACCTGGAAAGGGCTTGTATATGCTGTGCAGTTTTAAGATATTCTGTATTTTAAAATGTAAGAGGAAGAATCTTTCTGATATTCCTAGCTTTCAAAATAAATTGTTTCAATTCTCTTTAGAATTGCTTCCTGTGGAGAAGAACCTGATAATTAAAACGTAGAGAAGGATAGAATTGCAGTACAAGGCTTTGATGTGCTGGATACTTGATAATTTTCTTAAAATAAGCTGACCTATAGTTATTGATGATACTCTTCTTTCTGAGCAGGATTTGCAGTACTATGTGGAGTTAGCTTGTTTTGCATTTCATTCAGCAAACAACAGAATATGTAGCATGAAGGATGTAATTATACTATTTGGGATAATAGGTTTACTGTCTGGGATATCTATTCAATAAACTACATGAATTTCATTTTAATTGCTTATCTCCTGTTTATATAAAATATGATTGCCTTTAAACTTTAATTGTTCTTTTTTAATATACAGAAATAATTATAAGCATGAATACCTCTTTTATGTTGTTTTAACCTTCTTATTCTCTCATTAAAAAAAATGTAGCTGACAATATCCTAGCAAAACAGGAGAAAGTTTAAAGGAGAACAGTAAGCGTAGTACACAGCTGTGAATGTTGGTTTTATTTCCATTTCCTAGCAGACATTGCTGAAAACTAGTCATAGCTACTTGAAGAAATTTTCTTATTCAGTAACTTTAGTTTCATTCTCTTTTCCATCTGTAATACCATGTATGAGGTGCAGTACCCTTCTATAGCCCTTTTTCAATAGCAGATAGGTGTATATAGAGTTTGCAATTTGTATTTTGATAGATGCAAAGTAATATTTTTAAGATGCAGAGAATATACCATAGCAGGCACTTATTTCCATGCAAATTAATGTTGGTTACAAATTATGTAGTACACTTGCAGTATCATTCCTTGCTTAAGGTTGTAGGGGAAGTATCATTATAGTCCTCTATTTGAACCTTAAATTAAAATCAAATAAATCTCTACAACTTTAAAAAAAATCAGAAGTTCTGTGAACAAAGCTCTATTATGTTTCCTCAGGCTGTGGTTCTAGGTTAGAGAACTTCTAGGGTTTAGTTTGTAGGTAAAACAAAGCTGGTATGTAGCTGCAGCTTTTTTTTTTTTTTTTTTTTTTTTTTTTTTTTTTTTATGTGTGTGTTCTCCCTTTATAAACCAGTAGCTATGGATTTTTAATGTCCTTTGCTTACACTTTTGTTTAAGGGATTCTTAATCAGTCTTTCCGTCACTTTCATTCCATCACTGATAAACTGATAAACAGAGTTTTGGAGCTGCTCCCTGTTGCACACCTCCCTTACCTCTTTCAGACATCTCAAAGTTTGCATCCTTGAGTGTTTGCCTGTCCCACTCTGAGTAACAGAAACTCCTTTCAGCTAAGCAAGTTTAGGTGCTTATACAGAGCAATCTTTCCTGCTTCCTAGGGCTCGTCACCCAGAAATGCAAACACGTGAACTTCCTCTTGGCTGAACAATTTTACTTTGGATCCATCATCTTTTTGGACATTGAAATTATCTATGATTTAGATAGGTATGCTATTGGTGTTGATTTCTTAGCTAATGAGTGTGATTTTGATTGTATAGATCTTCATCTGTCTTATTTATAGTAGTCAAGAAGCAAAGCACAAATATTGAGAGACCTAATCCTGTCTTCATGTTCAGCCAAGACCATCAGTTGCTATCCTGGTAACAGATCTGGAGTGCGTTTTTTTCTCCCCCAGAATTGTAGCATACTGCTGCTAGCTATAGTATAATTACCTTGAATTTTCACTTTTCACTGATGAGACAAGTATCAGATTCAAAGCATGTGGTAAGCAGTGCAAGACCACTCTCAGTAAGCAAAATATTTGTGCTTTTTCAAAATTTAAGTGAAGTTTGAATAGACTGGACTTCTAAATGCTATGTGGTAAAGATAAATTGTGTTTCATGAAAGCCATGCCTTAGGTGTTTGTATTACCTTTCCCAGAAAGACAGATTAGTCAAAGCTGAACCAGTGAGAAATTCTCTCAGATATTTATAATTAGAGTCATTGCTCAGTCATCTGACCAGTCTGCCTGTGTAGCAGAGCTCTTAAAAATAATCTTAGAATTCATGAGGGAGTTGACAAAATATTGATTGTTATAGAAAAATATAAAAGCTTTGTTCAGTAGTATCTGAAAGGCTTGCAGCTAGAGAAATTTTCATAGACTGAGGTATACTAAATTAGAGAAACTAATAACAAAGAACTTAAATGATGTTTGCTTTTTGTGATATCAGCACAGAAATTTTATTCCTTTATGTTCCTTCTCCCTTCCCTTCCCTTTCAATTCTACCTCCCTAAATTTGAAATGTAAGAAGATAGACATTTATATTTCTAAAATATTATGTCAGTTCAAAACTCCTGAATAAAACAGTTTTAAGTAAACAAGTATTATTCTCCGGCAACATGATAAAGTTCCTAACAGATGCTATTTTGTTATTTTTGAAGAAGATATAATTATTTTCAAACAGTTTCAACTAGACATAGATATTTCTCTACTGAGTTTTGAGCAGATGGCTATGTAAAAACACATTAAATCCATGGAATCACTTGGTGACAGACAAAAGTCTTCTAATCTGTTGGAATTTAATAGATACAGCGTCTCTCCAAAGACTTTTATGTTAAGTGTTTTTAGAACATGATACCAATCATAAAAGTGAAGAAGTTTATATTTTAATCATTCTTGGGTTGCAGTGTCCACGTTTCGCTAACAGAAGAAAATGAGATAAATATAAATATCACAGTTGCTACAGAGTTCTACCTTTACTTAGGGATTTAATTTTGAAACAGTTAGAAGAGCTGGGCAAATCTTGATGATCCTGTGACAATTATTTGGCCAGTACTTACATTCTGCTAATGTTACCTGTGGACAGATAGAGAGATGTGTGCTTGAGACAATAAGTCTAAGGAATAGAACATTCATATTAAGTATTGAACTATGTCAAAGATGAGATAACAGACTTTATCTAAGAATGATTGACATGAGAAATAAAATATGTGTAAAATCCAACCTATTAAGTCTGATCTCTTACAGGAAAATAAGGGAGACCTGTCTTTCACAGACTTTGCTTGAAGCGTGAAAACGGTTTAAAGGGCATCTTAATTTAGCCAGTTCACAAAGCTATCTATGATGTCAGGAAAAAAATTTCTTTCTTGAAATGGATTCTTTATTCTCTTTCAGTATTCAGAGTCTTTTTTATTTATTTATTTATATTCATTATTGTTGCTGTAAGAACAGTGATGTTTTTCATCATTTCATTGGCATGAGAAGCACTGATTCAGTTTTGCTGTCAATGTTGACCCCTTTCTGTACCTCCTCTACTTTCAATGACTAAAAGCACCAGTAAATAGAAACAAAGCATCATAAAATACTCTTTCAGCAGCACAAGATAAGTTTAACATTGCTAAAGACATGTACAATTGCAGTTCGTCTCTAAAATCTGCTAACAGGCAGTATGCCTTGAGAAATTGGTTAGCTCCTTATAGCAGTGCCACATATTCAGTGAGTTTTCATGTGCCTGATGGGAGAAGTAGTTGAGAGCATACATAAATAATGTAATAAAAATTAAAATAACATCTAAAGCACCACATTGAAGAGCAAAATGCTCTTCAGCTGTGAAGAGCGTCTTGCTATTGAAATAAGGATTTTTTTTAAAAAAAAATTGCCCCCAAATTATTTTTCTTTCCTATGTTGATTCTTCAGTATTATCTAAAAGTAAACATAAAACTTTCAAAGTTTCACAGTTTCATCTTGTCAGCCAATCTCTTGATTAAAAAAACAATAACACTCTATACAGATGCTTTACCAGACTGATTAAATCAAGCATCTTAAAGCATAAATTTCATCACCTAATCCAATCAGTATCCACTACTGTAGACTGTGAGTTTATTCACAATGCCTTGTCCAGACCATATGTAGTAGATCATAGAGTCATAGAATAGAATCCTTAAGGTTGGAAGGGACCTCTAGAAGTCATCTAGTCCAGGCTCCCTACATTACGCAGGGTACCCTAGAGCATGTGGCACAAGGCACCTGCACCCAAGCAGGTTTTGAAGTAGGTTTTGAAGGAGACTCTATAAACTCTCTTGGCAGCCTGTCATCCTCACTGTAAAGATTTTTTTCCTTAAGTTCCTGTGGAGCTATAAACTTCATAAAAGAATCAGTAGCCCAAAATTAGCTCTGCCTTTACCAAAAAAAAAAAAAAAAAAAGTTTGGGGAGTTTTGGGTTTTTTTTGTCTTTGGTTACATTCTGATTTTTTTTTTTTAAAAAAAATCCACTAACCTTTCCATCCAATATAAAATTTCTGTTGCACTTTTTCTTCATGTTGTCTCTTTCTTCTGTCTGTCTTTTGTGTACCATTTCTTTGATTCATGTGTATGGCTATAGTCTATCTACTGTATATGCACAAGGGGAATTAGTGCAATGCCAAAGACTTAATTACTAATGGTCTGTAACCCAGATCAATCTGTCACAAGTCTGTAACTATTCTGAGCTGATGTTTGTAATTAAATCACTAGCAGTAATCTGAAAACACAGCTGAAAAATCAATTAAAAAAAAAAAAGAAAAAAGATCCCTTTAAACAGGAAATAAATCACACTGGAAGTCTCATTATGTTTCTGTATTTAACTGTCCATTTTTTAAGGTGTGAAGACTTTTTCACATATTCATAAAAACAAAAAAAATTCTGATGCTGTGTATTATCTCAACGACAGAACATCAATACTTCAAATAACAAAAGTTCAAGATGCTCTGTAATACTTTCCACTTATATGCACAATATTCAAGGATAGATTTTTACTTCCTCATGGAAAAAATCGAGTTTAAAAGAAAAAATACTTAATTGAATATAGGGCAAAATCCCAAAATTCTGAGAGACTGCACCAAATGATCTTTATTGTGTATGGTGTATGAAATATATATATATATGATGTATAAAGTAATTATTTATTTAAAGTAAGCCTTTGAACTAAGTAATGTAGTTAGGTTTTACATCTGGGTCCATGTGCATTATCTAATGAATTTTCTGTCACAAGAACAAGTTGGCTTTTACCTCCTTCTTTAACCTCTATCAAGCTACCTGTAGGCATTAGAAAGGTGACAGACCTAAACACCAAAGTGCGTGGCTCTGTGGTGGTATAAGAATAGAGGGCAATGTCTGTCATGATAGTGTGTTGGGTTTGTGTTGGGTTTTTTTGTTCAAGTTTGATCAGTATTTACGGCTTTATCAAAAATTTCCTCTATCATTTAAACGATATTTCCTTTTTTTTTTCTCCCAATATGATGCTATCTATATAGCTCAAAGTACACCTTTTTCAAGCCACTGCAATGAAATAAAAGATATGTCTGTACTTATTTAGCAAAAATATTAATTTTCATTTTATATGTAGAAATATCACCACTTACAGTATGACTGCAGTATGTATGACAATATGTTTTGCATTATAATTAGTAAAGATAAGCAGTATTTATTTCAACTCAATGCATTTAGGAGATGTTATAGACAAATAGAAAATGGGAAGTTATAAAACAATCTTGAATTATTCTTTATTTCAGTTTTTAACATATTTTGTGCAACAGATCTTAACTGAAATAATGAAAATGCATTCTTTCGACGTTTCAGTTCACTGAATTGAGTTAGATTTGGTTTTGTTTCCAACTTTTGTTAGTCTGATTAAGTATGTAAAATTACAGACTTCTATTTGTATTTGTGAGACAAATATGCGTGTAATCAACAGTGGTGAGCTTCCTCCCTTCCCTCCTCCCTTCCCTCCCTTCCTTCCCTTCCCTCCTTGCTCCCTCCCTCCCTCCCTCCCTCAGGATAGGCTAAACAAATCCTCCTCCAATGACGTAAGTTCGTCTTGACAGTTACTAAAAAGGAAAGTATGCTGAGCCCTGCATTATTTAGAAGTTATTTGCCTTCTGAGCATGAAGAACTCTCTAAGCTACCACCTCATTTTTAAAGTACTTTAGAATGAATTAATAGAACTTTTTTGAGAGCATTTTACAATTAAGCTTAGTCCTGACCATCTAGGACTTGTAAGAAATAACTATTATATGCGCCACACAGAAAACATCTCAGGAACAGGTGTATTTGTTTTTTTATGAAAGAGCTAGTATTACTTAACATTTGTTATTGTTGAATATTCTAGTCCATATATGTAGAATGCAGAATCCAGAAATGTTTTGTGTTATAAAGGAGAACTGTATGAAGAGGAGTAGATGATCTCTAGAGGTCCCTTTCAACCTCAACTATTCTGTGTGATTCTGTGTGAATTTCATTTGTTGTAAGGGAATGGTTCTATCAATACAGTCTGTTCACCCTACCCTCCTCCAAAAATGTCACCTGGAATAACTCCAAAATGAAGTTGCCTTTTGAATGAGATGGGCATCATATGCAAGGTAGCAGGAGAGCTTGTTTCTTTCCTTTGGCAAGAACGTTAGTTTCTCTACTCATTGCCCCATTCCTAGTGAAGAAAATGTACTAAAAACCTTAACGCCAAAATAAAAAAACAAAGAGGGGCAGAGTATATAGCTGAGATGAGCTAATCATTGCTGCTAGCTACTGCACTTGTTAAAACTCTTGCAAGTCCTATCATTTTGGCATGAATATCAAGGAAATTATGTTGACTTTTGAGCCCTGATTCAGGCTTTTCTTAAGTCATCTTTAGGAGAGTTGACATCCTAATTGCTCCATGAATTGTTTCAGCTCAGAGTTTGTTAAGCGCAGACACGTTTTATTGAAAAATCTAAAGGTATGTAATTTGACACAGTGACAGATTAATACTTTAGCATCAGACTGGCAGAACAATTAGACTGCTTAAATGTGTCCTACATCTTAATGTCTGTGCTACATCAGGAAGCCACAGCAAGTCCTACTTTTCTTATAAAAAAATAAAAATCTGTTGCCATTTCACTGGTAGAAGTAAATCAGGCTATCAAAGGATTTAACGGGATTACAAGGAGACTCATAACAATTACATTTAATTCTAGAAAATTAAAATCTAGGGAATTACTTTCAATTCAGAATGGTACATTACTCTCCACCAGCATCCCACAAGCTGGTAGTTTTTAGTCCTCATAATATGTATGCAATTTGCCTTGAGAGTTGAAATAAAAAATCGGAACTATACAAAACACAAATGAGAAAAATCTATGTGTTTCAAATTTACTTCCTTTTATGCTATAATGTAATCATGATTTTAAATTAGTATTTATCTAGAATTAACTGTTGAATTAGATTTCAGTTGCACATATATACAGCTTATACTGTGGTTCTCTGCAGGCTATCAACTCTTAACGTTACTTGCTCCTAGAAAAGAATAACTGCAGTTTTTAGGCTAAGGAAAAACAGAAAACAAACAAAAAAAGGCTGAACTACAGTGATAGTATGAAGTGCCTTTAAGTCAAGTTTGAAACATTGATAGTTCATTGAAGATCACAATGCAAGTCTACAGGGTTGGTTTAACAAAAAAAGGAAAGGTAGGAACCTTTTTTCTGTAGTCATCCTATAATTAGAGGAACATTTACAGAATACATTAACAGCTGGAGGCAATTGTGATAGAAATAACAGGAAAACATTAGCCAAGATTTTATTACTTACATAATATTTCTTTCATTGCTTGCCTATGTCTTGTTATAATAGCTAGCGAGTCTGGTCTACTCTGGTTAGTTGAATGAAGGAAGTAAATACAAATCTAGTGTCTTCTTTTGTCTATTTGACTTTCTCTCCTCCCTAGAAGAGATATTTAAAGAAATATTTAAAACAGTATTTCACAGAAAAGCAAACAGTCTCGAAACTTTCTACTTTTATGAAGAATCTATTTTACTCCAGTTTTGTTTTGCTCCATTACATATAGAAGCAGAATTTAAACCTTATTGTTAGAACTTGGGAATGCTTTTTTTAATGTCACTATCTTTTTGTTTCTGTATTCATTGATTAACTTTTGTCTTTAAATGCTAGGACTTCTATTATCTGTTAAACTATTTTTTGAAGGAAGATATTCTAAAATGCACTTTTAGCTGAATATAAGCCCAACTTTTAAATCTGATTTGTTGCCAAGTCAAGAATCTTAACCTAAAAACAGTTAGAGACTGGGTTGAGGCCAAAATAAATAAATTTTAGTAATCTTTTATTAATAGGGCTGGAGAACTGAAAGGAACTTTTGGAGGTCATGTAGTGCATCTTTCCTAGGGTATCTCCCTCAGTTGCATTTATTTTGGCTAATATGGTTTCATTCACTTAATGCTTAACATGAGCCTTTTTTTTAATCTCCAAATAGAAAAGAATAACTTTCTATTTTCCTTTTCTTCTTGCTTTTCTTTTTGTTGTTGTTTCTTTGCTTTTATTAGTTTTAGTGCTGAAGGACTATAACTCCCTATTTTCTTTGGAAATTCCACTCATCTGTCTTTTGAAATAAGCTAAGTGCTTCCACTTTTGACACCTTATAACAATGAGCTTGCTTGTCTTATGAATTATCATTTTTTCAAGCAAAGTATTTAGAGTTTTCACTTTTGTTGTATGTTCTTTTTAGAAGGAAAGCAAAGGAATAAATAAGTTCATAATTCATTACTTTATATCTCCCTGTCATAACTTCTCTTATAGTATTAGTCATTCAATCATATCATAAGCCTTTCTGTACTCTAAAGTATTTTATTAAGCACTGAAAATAATTTCTGAATTGGGCATCATATAGATGGCTTTTCTTTCCAATCCAAAAGCAATTAATATATGCATTACTTCAGTGCAGTTGGCATGTCTCGATAGCGGATTTGTGTTTGACTTTATTCAGCAGGACTGTTTTAGAGCTGGCATGCACATCTCTGTAGTACATGGTAATGCCACATACAGACTGACAGCGGTCCAAGCCTTGGGCAGTAAAGGCTTCTGGAGATATATTCAATTGCTGTTTAACTCTACTTAGCCTAAGGCACAGAAAAAGAAGTCGCTGATGCCTCCAAAGATGTTTTAGCAGTTTCATAGTGTCTTGGCATGTCAGAATACACTACAGCACTAATGGAGTACAGTTCCTAAATTACTGCAATTAGGAGACAGGAATTTCAAAGACTGTTGTAGCTCTGTATCATTGCAGCTCAGCTTTTTAAACATATTTTTTCCTCCTCTTAAATGGTGAAATTGAGCAACATGTACCCTCTCAGCTACTTTCTGCATTACTCTTCTCTGATGGTGTAGTCAATACTTGTTATGCTTTAAGAGCTCCATTGTGTCTCCAATCAAATACCTCATAAAACAACCAACCATTTAATATAAAAACTAGGTAAGTGGTCTGCTGTTCAATTTTACAGACTTAGTGGTTGGTGTTTCACTTGTTTATTCTATGGTTCTTTGAATGTAGTGTATTTGAATACAGGGGTACAGGAAAAGGTGGAGTGAAAGGTGGTTTAGCATAGGTTTCATCGAAACACATAGTTCTTATTGTTACCCTAAGACAGTAGCTCTCTTGTTTGTTTGTTTTGCTTGTTTCTCATGGTATTCTGGAACTGCTGCAGAGACCTTCGTTATAGGTCCTCAGTATGTGGAATCATGCGGGGATGTTACTGCCCTTCGCTGAGTACAGGCTGCAAAGTCTGCAGGTAGACTATTCAAAGCTGCATCTGCCAAAGACTGCTCAGATAACATAGACCAAGCTGGGTTGTTCACGGAAGTACTGGTATAGTACAGCATGACTATGCAGTCATAAGAAAGTTGTACAGGTGGAAGGTTCTTGGGGCACAGTTCCACCGTATTCAAATTCTTATATCTAGAGAGTGATTCAGTATTGCTCCGGAGTGATTACATCTCCTAGGGACTAGCACATAGAATGGAGCACTTGAACTCTTAAGTCTAATCTGTCACTGTCTTAGGCTTTGGGAGATGTGAAAATGAAGAGGGAGATGAGAAAATGAACCTTCCTCCAACATTGTGCTTATTCTGGGATTGTATCAGGACTAATTGCTAAGACTGGGTTGATATGGAATATACTAGGCAAGAAAGGTCTGTTCACAGTATGGAGACAGAGTGAATGTGCATTATAGATGATATTTTTGCAGTAAATACAAATATTGAGACCATATAATTTAAATCATGGATTCACTGGCTATTGTGTTTATAGTATGTTCTTGATGTTTACTGAAAGATATTGACTGTCTTGATAAGAAGTGGAAGGAGAGAGGAGGGTGGAAAATTGCTTGAGGGAAATTTTTGGTGGTTACATTTTGGTCTTTAAACTGGATATGTACTTCATTTCCCTTCCCCCCACTTAAGTGCCTTGTTTACTTGATAACAAGCAATCCCTTCCATGCCGAAAGCACCAGCCAGACACAATCAATAGAAGCATAAATATAAAACCAGCCATATTCATTTTCATTCTTCCTTAGACACATTTGTGAAAAACATATGCTACCACACATATTAGTGAATAAGTGCCTAAAGATTTGTTTAATTAATGATTGAAGTTTATATATATGTGTGTGTGAGATACATATATATGTTGTGAGAAAGGAGTTTGTGGTCCACCTCTTTAAGGGTCTGCAAGTGAGTGTTCCCCAGATCTTTGAAGCTGTGGCCTCAGCAGTGGCAACTGAAATCTCATCTCTAAAATATTGACTTTTAAAGTTATCATTTTACATGCAAGCCCTAACCCGTACCTGAATATCAATTTCGTATGGACTCAGTTTTCAATGACTTTGTAGGAAGGCAAGCAATACTTAAAGGGAGATGCCATAAGAGGAAATGTTTCAGAAAAACAACCTCCAGCATAACACTAGAGATAATCATATTAAAAAAAAAAGGCTAATTCTGGAGTAGTCTATACTGTTCTATGTATATCCATACATAGAAAATAAAAATGAAACTACACATTTCTGTATAACAATAACTATCATCATTCTAATCAGTTAACATTATGATAACTGTCAGTAAATAACAACAAAATGTTAAAGCTCTTATTTGAGTCAGTCTACAGATATAAGTGTAGTAGAAATCTGCTGTAGTCTTTCTTGACGATTTGTTGATGGTAGTGGTTCTCTCTTCTCTGTTCCATTAGGTCTGTCAGCTAGCAGGGTGGTCTGAACTGAAGTGTTTAACTTCAAAAATGATGAGTACTTTAAAAGGATGTCACTTAGGGTTGGATCCGAATTATGCTGGAAGAGAAAAATAGCTTCTTTTTCAAATACTGTTCACATCTTTAACAGTTAGATCACATGAGAGTAGGAGGATAAGGTCCTTACCCTTCACTAAAGGATCAGTCTGCACAGGCACATAGGGATAGCAGGATTTTATTACTTTGTAATTAAAGTTAGGTGGGGGATTATTCAGAATGAAGGTAAAACCTCTGTTATTGAAGATACCTGAGCTGACTGCCTAGGTTAGGTACCACAGTATAGCCATGACCATGCTACACTGACACCATGGCAGGCCCAAGACTCCATCCTTCTCCCTCCCACAGTTACTGAAGTTACCCTTCACATTCCAAACAACAAAGCAGCTCAATGCAACAGGGCTTTAAAAGCACCTCCACTTAAATGTGAGCTTCATTTCTGCCCTGATTCAGCTATTAGGACAGACACAAGAGACCAACATTGAATAAGGCTACATTAACTCTGGGTGTCTCATAGTAATGAGGGAGTTGGCCAAACAGCAACTTGGATGTTGTGCCTTCATTATATGTCCCTATAGAATTGGATTGCCCGACAGAACTCTTGATTTACAGTGCCTACCTTTGTCTAAAAGGCAAGTTAGATATTTTGCAATACAAAATGGTAGATTTTCAAGGACGTGTTTCAATGAATCATGGGAAAGATTTTTATCAAAGTGATACTTGCTCACGTTTTGTTTGCACTAAAAGGAAACCGTCAAACATAATAAAAGACATTAAGTGTTTCCATTTTAAAAAAGAAACAAAAAACAAACAACCCTCAAAAGTCTTTTCAGTAAACACATATTCATTGTTGTTATCTTCTAAGTAAATATCAAATTATTACCTTGATAAGTGTTTCCAATATGCTGCCAGAGTAATAATTCAAATATTAGTAGTAAACATTATATTAATGATTATTGTCTGGAAATTAATTAAGGAATGGATTGAAGAGCTTATTAAGATTTAGATGGGAAGGGAGTGTGCCCTGTTTAAAAAATAGTAAGAGGATTTTCCTTTTTAAAAAATCAAAGCACATGAGGTGCAACTCAGCAGTTAATGATCCAGGCTTCTTCTTTTTGGAGAGTGTAGGAATAATACTAGATTTAGCTAATAGAGAATATTTCTTTTATAATTCCTGCCTTTTGAATATATCTCCAGAAAATAGTGACTTGAAAATTGATAGTCTTACAGCTCTCCACATTCTTTGTATTCTTCGTTCAATGTGAGAGTCCTAGTTGTGTCTAAGTGCTATACTCCTAAGAGGTACAACTCTGAAAAGAAAACAATAAATAAATAAATAACTCTTGAGTCTCCCCTGTCAACCTTATAATCTCAGCTACAGGGAAATACTCAGCTATCTAAATGTCAGTCTTCTTTTCCTCACTGAAGTTAGTGATGTATTGAAATATGAAATATAATACAGTATTCAAAATCCATATTCTGGATTCTATAAATATGTTGACAGTTGCTAACAATAAATACTTTAATTAAAAATATTTTTTTAATTTTTAATATAAAAATAATAAAAAACATACTTTTGCATCATTTCAGCAAATTGCTAATTAAATGTTTTAGTGAAAAGTTAGAATGAGGTAGAACTGCAAGAGCAGTCATGCTTATCAGGATTAAATTTACAGACACTGAAGTAAAACATGCTTTGTCTGCAAATAGTCATGGCAAATACTTTTCAACTGAACCAATGTTTGTGGAAGAAACAAGTTTTTTTTTTTTAAAAAAAAAGCCACAAGAATAGTTATTTTTGCTATTTCAATAAGCAGACATTGTCACTTTTTGAGGATGTCATATGGTAACCCAAAGTAAAGAAAATATCGACAAAGTGTAAGGTAGTGCAAATTAATAAAAGTCAAAAAATATTTTTCATTCATGCTTTATTACAGATAAAATGGCAGTGTACGTGAGCTGTAGGGGAGAAAAAGTGGGCAGAGTCTTTCTGAAAAATCAGATTTAGGAAAGGTCAGGAAGAATTTATCTTTCCAGGTAGAGCCTCCTTACTAATTTTGAGGATATTTGTTTTGCAATAACTAGAAGCCTGAATTGTATCAAATAAGTCTTGGTATATGGAAGTCATATCAAAGAAACTGGCAAATTAATTATAGCTAGATATTTTATATTCAGTCACATTTTTCAGAATATCAATGTTATTTTCATGGCAAATCCAGTTATTTGTTGCAAACTATAAAATACAGCATAACGTAATAAAAGCAAGGATTTAATAATCTGTCCTAGTCCTTAAAACAACATAACTAATTCTATATTATGACTATCAAAATATAGATATTAAGAGCCATTTGTGTTTGAGAATGTAAGAATCAATCCCACAGTCCTCTAAACCTTGCTAGTTTTGATGAAGACTGGTATGTATCCAGTAGTAAGAAAACTCAAATACAACCATTTAGAGCAGCACTCCTTTCAACGCATTACATATAAAATGGTATTTAGATAGCAATCAGATTTTCCTCTACACACACCCACACACACACACACACCCACACACGCACACCCACACACACACACCAGTTTTATTTCTATATACAAGCTTATATTTACAACAGAGAGTATTGTTTGCTCCAATGAACTATTGAATGTGGCATTCATGTAACAGGTAGAGTATGGACAAAACCCAAAAGGTGCAGGCTTACAATATGAGCAAATGGAGCATATTGTCAGTAACATAGGTGGTCACGTGCATGGCATTAATTGTGTTCATAATCATCTGCAGAAACCAAGACATTAAATTCTCTTCATATAACATCAAAACATTCTTTTGAAAGATTTGAAAGAAAGGTATTTTTAATAATTTCAATAAAATTGGTGGCATTAAATATTCGGCTGTTTTAGACATCAAAATTCATTTATAAACTGATGCCAAATAAAATTTTACTTTTTTGAAATTGACTTAAAGTTTATCAAGTCACTTAATATTCTTATTTCCCAATGCTTAAAGTTGAATATAATAGCACAAATATACTTTTTGCCTATGGGCACATGCAATATAAAATATGCGCATCAGAAACACATTACAAGTTTCCTACCAAAGAATTTAAAATACCTTTTATGAATTTAAGGATTTTCAGCTTCATCAGAAATGATTGCAGTATTATTCATTTGTAAAGACAACTCTATTTTATTTTCAGATTCACGACCTCTACCAGATGTAGCCCTGACAGGGAAGTGTACCCGAGAGTGTGATGAGTATGGCCACTCGGACTCCTGCTGGATGCCAGTTCGCACTTCTCCAGAAAAGAAGCAGAAGAGCCAGCCAAAACTCTCCACTTTCATGCCTGTTGATGAACGAGGCAGTCAAGAAAAGCTGGCCAATGGAGAAGCCTCCCTCATGGGTGACCGCAACAGAAACCTCCTAAACAAAAAGTTAACCTCATCCTATGAGACCTTCAGTGCGGCTAGTTTCAGCAAAAATGAAGAAGGCAATCCAGAGGATATCCCCCTTACACAGACAGGGGACTACAAGCCATCTCCTGTCAATACTTTAACTAGAAGAGAGGTTTACCTGTAGGCTAAAAAGAAGCAACAAAATTCTTTCACATTATAAGAAGGAAAAGGAGCAAAAGTCTTAAAAGGAAAACAATTTTACCTAAAAATAAGAAACAAAAAAGAGGGGGCTACCAAAGAGACAAAAGCTCTGCCTGCTATTTCTGCCTCCATATGCAGGCATTTAACTACACTGTCTGCCTGACTATACTGTACAATGTAGAAACCATTGTTGTTGCATGTCTAATTCTCCCTCACTGATTTTTATTTTCCTAAATTTATGGTTGCAAATTCCTCCCATAGTAACAAGCTTAATGAAAAAGAACACAACACACAGTTGTTACCCCTCTGCAGAAGCATGAGTCAAGCCACTCATTTTCTTTGATTGTCATCTGGCTTGTTGAAGATAACAGGTCAGGGAAAATATATTAAAAACATATCATCTGAATATTGCTGATCCCCACTAGGGGCAATCCTTCAGAAACCATACAGTTGTAGAGGTAAATACAAAGGAATAACTATTAATAGGCACTTTGTGAAGACCACAGCTTTAATATTCTCACTTCGCATCTGAGGCTGGAAGCAACAGAAATAACATTCATCCTGAGACTGCTGTCCAGACCATGTCATACTTTCTGCTGAATCTTGAACTCTGGTTCTGTTTTACCCATAGGACAACCATGTTCTTGCTGTGTCTCTTTCTCTCCTCCTCTCTCGTTCTCTGTAATAATTACTTCAATGTAAACACAATTAGTAACACATAGACAGTAGTATAGTAATGATAAACTGTTGAACTCACTATTTTGGACAAGACCAACATCTAGCTGGGAAGACCGTAATAACAAAAAGGCCAAAGATCATATTATGGATCAGGGGAACTGCTGAGTATGGAGGCTTGGCTTAGAAGACTAATATATTCACAAATATACACATGTATACATAACATGCCACACATTTTACCCAGGTAATGTGCTATTTTTTCCAATACATTTAGAGTTGAATGCCCAAAGGAACAGATTTGATTTTTTTCGGAAGGACCCAATATGGTGCAGCAGATGCTGCACATGATATGATACTGCCAGTTCCAGGGAATTTTTGAGATAAAAATTTAAAAATAGTAATAGAAGGCTGTGTTAATGAGACTTAGAAAGAGAGTGTGGAGGATGGTATGAAGCAGTAACAAGAGCATATTACAAGTCAACTATGATGCCTTTTTTTCAGAATGCAAGGAATGCTTACTAAGTCTTTCATCATCAGTGTTGCAGCTTACCAATTGTTTCGGTTGTATCAAAGATATGATGCAGGTTTTCTTGAAACACAAGTGCATTAAAGATGAATGAAGTGCAATACTAACCACTGTCAAGATTCAATGCATAGAACAGGTAGAAAATGGTGTAATAATCAGTGATATGATACTCGCACTGCAGTGAATCAAGATGAGTCAAAAAGAAACAGAGTGACCATGATATGCAAGAGCTCTGGGCTGTAACATTTCTCATGGTGAGCACTTCTTGAACGGAACAGGAAATAAAACAGGTTTTTGTGCAATAAAAGCAACAAAGTGTGCAGAACTTCAGCTAGTAAGCTGACAATGTAGTAATAATTAAAACTGCGCTCAGACATTCAGATGAATCTGACAATCAGACAACACAGCAAGGGCAGCTTGAGAAGGGGGAAAGCATTCAAAACCCTGGATGTTTAACCTGATGTTAAGTAAGGCATGGCTAGATGGCTCTCTAGTATATTTTAGTCATGATGTAGCTTTCGGTAGTTTCTTGCTTTGAAGAATTACATAGAGTATAAATCTTAAATGGCCTAAGTAGAAGTTGCTAAAAGCAGTACAACTCATCACATTTGTCTTTTGACTTCACTTCTCCAAGTATAGTGAAGTATGGCCTTTTTGGCCATTCCATTCTCCTCGCTAAAGTTTATTTTCTTCATGTAGCACTAGTTTGTGTATAGCAGTTATGAGGAATGGGCACATTTTAGAAAGAAAATATTAAATCAATGATAAACAATGATTGAACTTTTTAATGTTTAATTACTCAAATAAAATGGAGAGATGCAAACTAGTACTTTGTTATGAGACTGCATAGAGCAGTTACTGCTTTGTATAATCTGTAAGTACCTGTTAAAAATGCTTCTAAAATGCTTATGTAATGTATAAACATTTTTCTTGCACGTTTCAACAGAATACATAATTACATAACACAAAGGTTCAACAGATTTTTTTTCTTTAGTAAGAATTTGTTTTACTTAAAAAAATAAACATTAAAAAAAAAACATTAGATAGCTTGTTTCAATATATTGTTAAACCCTTTTTCTAGAGAGCTAATAATACGGGTCATAGAAGACCTTCAGATTAAATGGATCAGCAGTCACTCACCAATTTTTGCACCACATAAGACAGTCATGCCTTTAAGTACTTTACTTGTGCGCATCTCCTTAGAACTAAAATGGGTGTGAAAATTATAAAAGAATCTGTGTACTGTAAGTATTCACAGTAATTCTAGTAGAACTAGCCCCTATTAACATGCTGATTACTCTTCTGACCTGGCATGACACAAATATATTTTGTGTTAGTTTTTTTTTTTTTTTGAAATAGGTTAAAATCTGGTGCCACTCCATAAATAGAGTGCTTTTATATAAAAAATAAAACTATAAAAATAATTAGGGTGAATGCAAAATATGCAACTGTGCCTTTTATACCTGTTATTATGGTAATGTGGTAGTTGGGTTTGGACACCGAGGGACAAGGGGCTATTCCCAACTTTTTTGAACCTGTATATTTACCTGTGTTTACTTTCTGAGAAATTATAAATAATATATTTAAAAACAAGCCTTTTGCCAAACTCAGTTAATGGACCAGTCTTAAGCATTATTAACACAAGGCTGTGGTTTAAGTACATCTCGAGAAGTTTTTTTTTTGTTTTTTTTAATTAATATTTGTGTGGGCTTTGGGGTCGTTTTCATTTGTTTTTAATTCTACTGCCTGGAAAACTATGATCAGTCTATATTATAGTTGTTTAGAAAAGGTGTCATCAGTCATGTTGCCAGGAAAATGGACAATTTTTTTTATTATTATTAATTGCTTTTAGCTGCCATTACATTTTGATTGTACAGAGTAGAAATCATCCTTTTATTTCCTTCTATTGGAAACTCAAAAGAGCTTTGCATGTATTTTACATTAGGACACTTTTATAGATTGAAGCGTTAATATATAACTTTATATGTATTAGAAAATTCAATAGCTTTGGTCTAAAAATCTAATGCTCATTCGGGATCTCTGATCCACTATGCTTATTCAATATGGTTTCTGACTGGCCTGCTGCCTGAGTTTCAGGAAAAAAAAAAAGAAAAAAAAAAAAAGGTCAAACATTATTTTTTACGTGGGGGAAGAACTTAAATGGGTTTGAAACGATGGGCTGAAAGGCTACCCTAGGAAGCTGTCAAGCAAGGAAATAAATTCTGTGATTCTGTGTAAAGAGTAAGGCTAAATGAACCTGCCACAAGTACAGCCATTACTTAAGACTTTTAAGGAGCTTGAACAGCAAGATAATTTTCGATATGTTTCTTTGGTGATGAATAAATGCACAGTGTTTCCTTGATGGAAGAGCATAAATACATTGCAGAAAGTTTCATTTTCTAGCTACCTGGGGTATGCTTTCAGACATCTTCCTAAATTTTAAAGCACTTGCATTCAGTGTGGTACGATCTGTTTGTAATATTAATCATTGACTAGTGTTCTGCAACTTGGATGTTGATAGTGAAGCAGAGAACAATTTATCATTGTTTATTATGAGTCACTATGCACGCAACTATGCTAAACATGGCAAAATGTATTAAACGCTAGTCCACCTCTATTTATGAAATATTTACATAATTTAATTTGCTTTTGTACAGTTTTATGTAAATAAATTGCTTGTCATTTTTGTCTCTGCAAATTAAAATATAACATGTTCAACAGGTTGCCCATTTGCTAGTGTACTTTTTCTGACTATCTACTCTTGCTATCTTAAATTGTATGTTGCTTTGTGTATTTAATATATTTCTTTTATAGCAAGAAGATGCTGTAATAACCAGACATTTCTTCAGTTCATGTAGTAACTGAGATTTACCTGTCTACACAATGAAATCCAATAGAAATTATTCAGTCAGGACAGCACACAGCTATTTTCACAGTAGAAGAAGTGTAATGACGGTACTTGTTTCCCATTACTGTTTAAAATGCCTTTTTTTTTCCCCCTAACCGTATAGAAAACCTTCATATTAAGGAGAAAAAAAAACAAGATATTAGTAAAAGCTCAGCTATTTCCATTATGGTAATAGCTATGATAATGTGTACAGCATTATGAAACATAGTATGCTAACATTTTAATCATCATCAAGATTCTCAATTTCCCCTAAAGTTTAGAACCATTAACTGTTCTTTACATGTGTATGCTAGAAGAGAGCAACACATCTGATATAGTTTTGCAGGGCAAAATGTGGAATAAAAACTCACCTGTCATTCTATACATTAATAAAATCAATTATTTTCCAACATAACCACAGAGAATAAATCAGCTTCAAGAAGGAAGATGTGAAAAGTAGAGAAAGCTTACTTAGCTGCCTGGATCACACAACGGTTAGAAAGATAGTAATAAAATAAATTCCAAAGCAAGCTTTAGTTGGGACATTTATCAGTTGTACTATGTGAAAAATATGAGAGGGGAAGAAGGAAGATTAAATTATTTGCTTCCCACCCTTTCACTGGTAGTGATGATGTTTTCCACTAAATACAATATTGCTATAGAGTTATTGCAAAGTCATTGTATAGTATTTATCACTGAACACCATAAAAATGCTGCAGCCAAAAAAAAAAAAAAATATAGCTTTAGCTATATTGATTTTTTTTGCATACATATTAGCCAAAACTTTTTATTTCTTTTTCTTATTTAAGAAACGTTGTGTTGCAAATTTCTATATTTATCTCTGGCTGTGTGTTCAGTTAACATTTCCTGGTCTTCCCTAATGAAGATGTTAAGGAAGATTCTTCCTCCAATAAACAGAGGTCTAAATCTGCATGCCCTTGGAGAGAATTCAGTCCACCAGCTGACCTTAAGTCTCTCACATCACACTTAAATGAGCTACCCCTCAACCTCTTCCAGCAACAGCAGTATTTTAATGAGTAACTTCAATCAAGCTTTCATGTTTATTTTATCCTAGATATAGTATACAAGACATGACCTTATGTTTGTTTATTTTGTCTTTTATGTTCATTCCTCTTGTTTACCAGCAAAATCGAGGAAGGTGATTAAAGGAAGATAAAATAATTTTCCTGAGCCACAGAGAGTGGTAAGAGAGGATTGTATGAACTGGTGAAAGCTAAATATTTATGTTCCCCTTTAGCCCTGGCTAGCTTTCTCCCCCCTGCACCACAGTAAAATATAAATCTTAAGCAGTTTCTGAAATTAATAATATGGGGGGGCTGTATTGTTTTCAATGATAGCGATAAGAGGGGATGGCCAAGAACTGAAGCACAGAAAGTTCTGTCCGAATTTGAGGAAAAAGTTCTTGCTTGTTAGGGAGACAAAGCACTAGAATAGGTTGTCCAGAGAGGATGTGGAGTCTCCTTCTCTGGAGATACTCAAAACCCACTTGGATACAATGCTATGCAATGTGCTGTAGATAGTCCTGCTTGAAAAAGTTTTGGACTAAATGATCTCTAGAGGTCCCTTCCCACCTTAATCTTTCTGTGATTTGGAATCAGGCAGGGAAGGATGTGTATAGAAGATGCTTAATAGTTAATGAATGTGCAAATAATCTAGCCTATGCCAAAGGAGCAAGCAATACCAGAGACAGACCACAGACAAGAGTAGCCAGTATATTGTTTAGTAGGATGATAGAATTCAAACCAGTTACTTCATACAATTTTTTCTGAAGTATAGCTGCTTTCAAAACCTAATATATGTAGAAGAAAAACAAACAAAAAAAATTAGTGTCATAGAGAAATCATTGAGCAAGAAAGGAATAAATCCCAGCAAATAAGTATAATGGAATTGACAGAATTGTTAGGGCTAGATCCCTTTAGACTCTCCAACTGATTTAAAGATGCTAAAATAGGAAGGTTGTTATACATAATACCTACAGAAATCTGCAGTTTAGTACTGTAATTTACAAGAAAAGTTTCATGCTGAATTTAGACATGATTCTATTTAAGGTAGTGTTCTTAAGTTGGAATTAATGGCAAATGTGCAAGATATAATCCTTCTTTGTAACCTCATCAAAGTAAAATTTCAAAGTAAATATTCAGCAGGCTAAGAAAACTGCTGTAAAAAGCTTAAGTTTCGACAAATGCCGTTTTTCCAGCATACCTTCTGATTTCAGCACTTCAAGTGCTTCATATATTTGCACGAAGACCAGTGAAGCTGGTGGTCAAATAACATAGTATAACCTGAGAGACCATAGTTTTCCTGAAGAACTCAAATGAGATAAGCAAGAAGAGTGGGATCATGCATTTCTACAAATACAGGCAATTTCTTTCTGTTCTTCTCTTTAATCACCCATATATTCGATGTATATATCCGATAACTCATGATTTGTTTTTAATTATTATTCTACAGCTTGTAGCTATGATTGTTTTCCAGAACAGCACAGAAGTATCAAAGCACTGTGAGAATATGTCTGTTATATCACTTTGTGCTTTTCCTTCCCCTTTGAACAACTCTACATTCAGCATTTTTCACTTTTCCTCTAAAATTCTTGTCCTTCTTTAACTCTACATTGGGACAGGAGGAACTTTGTGATAAATTCTCGTTTAAGTTTCTTTCCTCACAAGCATCTCCATCAATTACTATCTCTTTTTATAACCCAGCCCCATGGGTTTCTACCACCTGCAATCAATCTCATAAACAGACACTATAATACTAGTCTGTCTTTTCCACAAACAAATATAAGCCTCTACCACTTCCAAATGAACTTTTTGCAACTTGTACCAGTATTACATGAGGTAAAGCGTCTTCTTACTGCTTTTTCTTCTTATATAGCAATATATAAGCTATAAGTTATATAGTAATAACAAAGATGATTTTGATATATGGTGCTGGTAGTCTGCTTTTTAAGTTAATTCATTTTATATTTTGTAAGACACACAAATATGAAGGAATTAGAATTTATGATGGTGAAATACTGTTGGTCTGAAAGAGCCACAGACTGTTTCATGTGCTTTAATGATTAATTATTCAAGTCTAAACAAAAACAGAAGATGAAAACTTTATAAGCAAAACAAACAAGGAAAACATTAAAAAATATATATATGGAGACCTGATTTTAGTTAAAAATAATAACAGTATTCTTTTTTTTTCAATTTCTAGCTCTTGAGAGAGATCCCAAGATACTCTTAGGGATTCCAGTAAATGATCAGTACATTATTTCTCCCATTTTCCAGAGATAGGATATTGGATAAAGGGGATCTCTAGCATGAGGTTATATAGCTATTCTGAAGCTCAGTAAAAATAATAAAACACGGAAGCGAGAGACAACCTTATCAAAAGCTGGATATGATGTTTATATGTTTAGAATATATAGAATGTAGATTAGAATATAGATTCTAATCTATAGATTATATATTAGAATATAGGTTAACTATCAAATTTACTTCATTTTCTCTTCAATATAGCATAAGTTGCTAGAGAAGAAAGAGGGCTTGTTTGTTTGTTTTTAAATCTTAGTTGAACTTCTCTTAACAGTTCTTGGCACCTACATAGCTTTTCCCTCTCTTCTTGTGAATGATAGGAAAGCACTAAAATAATAGGTGTTTTTATTTTCAGCCTGACTTCCAAGTATCTGGCAGGCGTCATGTTGCTCTCCTTATCTATAAGTGCATGAATTTATGGTAGAATGGCTCACACACTCTTAAATCGGAGTCTGAATATTAAAAGGTTACTTAGAGGTGGCAGAACAAGAAGTTCACGTAGATACAGAAGAATCTAATGCTATGCTGATTAAAATAAATAAAAATCCTGAGCTCAAGAGCATTGCAAACCTGCTTCATATGATAAAGAACAGATCACATGCTTCGTGCAACCCTAAAATAACATACAATGAATTTCTTCTTACTCTAATCTCTACCTTATGTACATTTTCCTTTCATCTCTACAAGTGTCCCAGGTCCATCTGAAGTAGCTTATTGTTTCATAAATAGAAGAAAGAAGTAATTATCTTGTTATAAAATCTGGCAAATTAAGCTTGCTTCCAATCAGTTTGGATGCTCTTATTGATTACTCCAATTGTGTGCATTAATAATGACTAACCAGTGATAAAGACACTATAATATGCTCAGATAGGAGGGCATAGCATCAACTGATGGAAACAAGGCAATTTAGAGGAAGTACCTGGAGAATATTACATTCTAAACTCCCATGAGGTGCTATAGCATAACAGTTAAATACATTATTATATATTAATATCAAAGTTCAAAACTGCTTTTCACTTCCTAGCAAAACTCATCTAGTCAAAAATTCATAAGCAGTCTGGAAAAAAAATAAGACAGGGAAAGGTGACAGTTTGCTCAGCCAGAGATTAAGAAGGTCATGTAGAGTTGCAGAATAATTTCACTGTGTTGAGTGACGGCAGATGAAATAGATTTAGCAACATTCAAAAATAATACAGCTTGTCTTCCTTCACACAGTAATACAATCTGAGGCTTCTAAAAGTTTGTTGTTCCACAGCAGTCAGAAAAGACAAAATGAATGCTTAAAATTAAGGAAGGAGTGGCAAACAGAATAAATTCTGCTGCTTGAATCAAGATGCATTTGCATCATGAATATTTTGTACAGTATTGAGGTCTATTTCAAAAAGCATATAAACAGTAGAAGAGGTACAGAGAAGGGTCATCAATGTTATAGAATGAAATAAGGAAGCCTTCAGCCTTGAAAAGGGAAGAGAGAGGTTTGACAGGTCTATATAAAGGCAGGAATAGCATTAAGCAAAATGGGGAAGATAGCAGTTTTACTTAAAAAAGGGAACTCAAAGGGGACCATATACTTATCACGTGATAAGTATATAGAAGATGTATCTTCTATATAAATATAGATCTTCTATATAAATATAGAAGATCATACTACATAAAAATATTCAGCTTATTGTTACCAGAGATCAGTTTTTGGCATGTGCTTCGTGAACTCAAAAGTTATATCAGGCTTACAGAAGGGGAATAAAATTGATTGGGGAGAAAGATATAGCAGATTTTTGTATTGATACTCCATAGCTACACCCAAGGTTATGAATGTTGCAAGGAAAATACATCCTTGGTTGGTCCTGTTCATGTGCTCTTGCCTTTAATAGACATCTACACTAGCAACTATCAAAAGCAAAATACTGTATTGAACAGGAATGAACACAAATGGGTTCAGTGACTATAACCACTAATAGCTAGAAGAGACTGTGAGACTGGTATCAGGTTTATTAGGACAAGTCAACAACTCATAACATATGTTTTAAAGATAATGCATTTAACTCCTTCTGAAATCAGCAGGAGGCACCAGAGGTGCTCTCTGCTACTTCTTGTGGAGATGTGTATAAAAAAGAAAGAGAGTTCTTTTTTTCCTGAGACATTAAAAAAAGTTTCTGTGTATAAAAATAACTTCATTTTGGATTCGAATCATTCCAGGTTAATCTGCAATATACTGACCATGCCATGCTTACTATTTCTCCTTTAAAATAAATAAATATATAAAGGTTTCAAATAAATATTTATCTTCATATCTATGAAGATAAAGCATGTATCACAAATAATTCCCTGAGGAAGTATTATTTTGACTTTAAAAGATTTGGATTCCTGCAGCAGGTTTTTAAATCATTTTGTAATATGAAAGAAAAATAAAAGATCGAAACGTAAAGATGCCTTAACTTATTTCATACTGGTATATACTTCTGTAGAACATTAAGAATGAGTTCCTCATGCTTCAGTAGTAGTGGTAGTATAGCCTATGCAAATTTGCCTTATAAAACAAACTCCTGTCCTTAATACATACTGTAGCACAAGTTAAAGACCTGGGAACCACATACAGTTCAATTGCCAAAGCAAAACTGTTAACACAAACACACATAAGCCTTAAGCAAAGTGCACTCTGGTCAGAGTTGACAATCTGGACAACATAGCAAGGCTTACATGACTACATAGCTTGAAGGTCATAAAGGAAAAAAAAAATGTAGTTAAGTAATCAGAATGAATTAATACATAGATCTCAAAAGGAGAGAAATACATCATTACGCCTCTTCTTTACTGGTGCTCCAAAACAACACCAGCACTATGAGAAGGCTGCTATTGAATTTTAGTCTAAAAATGAAAGAAAATGCCTTTTTCTACTCTCAGGACATCAAGTCAAATTCTTTAGTGCTCCAAGATATTTGTGCTAGCAACAATTTCCTTAAGTACCAAACTCCACCATATCTGATATGATAAAATTTCTAGTATTTTATTACACATGGAAAATGAACATGCTCCCCTGCCCCCTGAGGAAACTCTACACAATGCAGCACTCCAGAGGGATAGTATGCCTCCTATCTAAAAACTGTCTGACATCCTTTCAAGTCATTTACAGCCTCATGCATCTTCACGTGGCTTCGCGTAGGCTTCACTCAGTGCAGTTACAGGGCTCTAGTCTGCAGAATCTATTCTACTGTTTAGACTTGACCAACATGGATACACAATCTAAGTTGAGGAGAACTTCTTGCGCAAACATCTTGCGCAAACATCAAAAAAACCCTCCGTGAGAAATCCCTGCTTCTGGGCAATAGGAACAGACTGGGTAGACTGCTATTGTTTCTGTCATCTCCCACACTATTCTCTTTCTATAACAGAAAAGGAATCATGTTACTCTGAAAGACTTATTTTCACAGAATCACAGAATCTATAAGGTTGGAAGGGACCTCTAGAGATCATCTGGTCCAACCTTCCTGCTCCACAGGCACACCTAGAGCAGGTGGCACAGGGTGGCATCCAGGTGGGTTTTGATTTTATTTGTAACACTTGAATCTACCTTCTACTGATTTTCAAATTCCTCAAATTATTACCATAATCTTTTAAAAGGAATAGACTGCTATTAAAGAGAAATGAGAAAATCCTGTTTCTGGATCAATAAAACATAACCTACACATCAGAAGAATAACTAACCAAATTCTGCTTCCTTTTTTTCCATGAAAGAGAAATTAAGATGCTAAGAGATAATTTGGAGCAGAAATTGTCCTGTACGTCAAAACTGACAGGAGAGTGAGAGGAAGGGAGCGGAAGCAGCTTTCCTTGTATGTATAAAGTTTTTCCAGTAAACTTTCTTCCTTTTTTAACCTACTAATTCACTTGCTAGCACGGTTTTGGTTGGAATGCTAGGAACAGAAACTCTCTCAAACCTGCCCTCTTTATAAAAAAAAGTACCTTAAAACTATGCTGTGATGGTTTTTGAGTCTCTTGACTCAAGGATCTGCTTGAATGCAAAACTATTTATGTATTACTTTACTGTTTACTGCTATGCACCAGTGGAATCCCACTGTGTTAACAAAATATACTTCTCCCAGTCGGCAAGGAGAAGCAATCTACCTTTGACAGATTTTGTCAGCTTCTTCTCAAACTCTTCCAGAAACTTCTGCTTTTGGTTACTGAACTTAAAAGTCATTAGAGAACATTTACCCTCTTGCTCTCAATAGCACTTTAAAACTATAAAAAGTGCTTCCTAGGGAGAAGAAACAGCAGTCAGCATTGGATTAACACAGCAAGGGTTGGATATACATGACAGCAGTAACTCAACTCTTCCCCTTACCCCTCCTCCCCCAACCATGAGATATACAGTGACCCAAAAGTAGCAATTTAGTCAAAAAAAAATATTTTAAACTTGCTCTTAGAAATAATAATAGCTACCAATTGCATTCAAAAACACATAAAGACATGCAAGTCAGGTAACTTTAAAGCCTGTATTTGCAATTCAACAGGCATGTTAAACATTTGTAGGCCTGATCCTCCAATAAACCAGATAAAACAGGTCTGCAATAAACCAGAACACACCCTATAGATGAGAAATCCATCATCCCCAGTGTTTTATTTTTGTTTTGCATGATGACACTACCACAGCTTTTAGTCAAAAGTTGGTTCATCAGCAGTTTTTGTAAAATAAAGTATATAAATCCATTTTTTTTTTCAGGAAATGGATTGCAGACAACACTAGTGAAGCCATCAGCTACACAATCAAGTGATTTATCTTGTAGAAAAAGGAATCTTCTTTGAGAGTCGAGGACTCCTGGGGAAGAGAGATGATCCACCCAATAAAAATGACAAAAGCATCTTTGCCAGGAGGTTTGTCAGCTAAAAAGAACTCTTAACTAGGAATACCCTAGGAGTCAAACCACTGTCAGATAAGAAAAGAGTAGATGGAGATAGACAGCAAAATGTGCAAGGTGATGAGTGCCAGAAAGATCTCTGGAATAATAAAATATTAGCACAAATGCACACAGCCTGGGAAAAGCAAGATGAACAAGTTGTCACAGAACTATAACACTGTTGGAGTTACTGAAATTTGGTGGGACTATAGTGCTGCACTGAACAGAAAGATCCTAAAGTTCAGAAGAGTATTTCAGGTAGGTAGTCTATTCAAGGTAGGAGGCACATAGGAGACAACCCTAAAGTCAAAGTTACTAAGGAAGGCTGGCAAGGACAGTATCCTCCAAGTGTATATCCCAATATATCTGCTTGTTTTCTTGAATATCTGGAGACTAGTCTTGCTAGACAGAGATCTCACGGGTACAAGGAGAAATGCAGAAAGGTTGAAAGGGCAAGCAGCATTGGTGTTAATAAAGCAAAGATCATCCAGATTTGAGATCTCTTAGGGTTGCCAATAGCAACAAGAAGAGCTTCCTACACTAATTAATAATAAAAGGTTTGACAAGGAGATTGCAGGCCTGGTGATGAATAAGGCAAGTCATTGAGTAAAAGCAGACACAAACCTGAAGTATTCAATATCTTCTTTGAATCACTCTTCACTGACAATGTCTCCTAGGCCTCTGTGCTTCAGCTTTAAAGAGAAAAACGACCACCATATGGAGACAGTTCAGAGGTGTATGGAGGAGGAAGAAGGAGAAGAGAGACAGATAGCAAGCATCAGCTGAAACAAGAGAGATTTTCTTGGTTGTGACGAGAAATTTCTTCCTCAAGAGGACAGTCAGGCATTAGAACAGTTGCCAATGGAGACTGGGCTGTCTCCATGCTTGGAGTTTTTCAGGACCTGTTTGGATCTGACCTAACCAAGTTTGTTCTGAAGTCCTTTCCAACCTGCATTATCCTACAATCCTCATGTTTTCTTATTATTCTAGCACAGAGTACTAAGACAGCTGCAATTATGCAAAGTTGAGTAATGCAACTTGGGAACAAAAATATTCCCCCTGCCCAGGGAATTGTTTACATCTCTATCCAAAGTCCTTAAAGGACACATGAATAATACATATTCAGTTAAAGATTATATGAAATGTATATATACATTTACATTAATAGAATCAAATCCTCAGAGACTATCAGAAATGCAGTTCCATTGGTATACATCTGGTTTGCAAAATTAGATTTGATTACATTAGAACAATGTAATCAACATTTGCAACATCAATTATATCATTAAACATTTCAATCTAATTCATGTCATACTGCTTAAGGCAAGTCCTATTAGTTTTTTACACATCCTCAGGTATAAGAATCAAGCCAGATATATTAAAGTAAAAGCATCATCCTGGAAGTCGATGCATAGACAGTCGGATTCCAGTTACAAGTAACTTGATATGTACAGGATTCATGGTTTGAGATATAGTGATGTGTGGATACACAGTAAGCCTAGTATGCCCAGGAGAGAATGCTATTGCTAAATGGATACAAATGAGACACCAAGCACATTCATGCACCGTGTCCTAACATTACAGCATGAACCTATTGCTGATATGAACTTTGAAGGAAACTCCAGGATAGCAAGAAAAAAAAAAAATCTAATTTACATAATTAGTATTTATATTGTATACATAGGATTACACAATATATAAATGGAGTCATATGCCATTTTCCAGCTACCTGAATTTTGGACATTTTCTTATTTTTCTCCTCAAACTAGTCTTTGAGATTACATACAACTCTTTTTGCTTTCTATTCTCTCCTCCTACTCCATTTTTCACGAACTTTAAAGAATGTTGTTCTCTTTTGGCTTAAGATTCCCATTTGGTGGAAAAAAAAACAATCGTTTGCATTCAAACTGTGTGATGCAGTTCTGAGATGAGATAAAAGCAGTGCTACACAGACAGGACAACAAGCAATGCTATGATTGATGAAAGCTACAGTGTTTCTGGGACTCAAGCTATCACCTCTGCACAGCACCACACTGCTTTGTATAAGCCAACCCAGCCTGCTCTTGTAAGGCCAGCTGTTTTGCATCTGCATTGTTTGAGGTCAAAACACTGCCCCGTGGCACAGGAACAATAACGTATAACACAATCTAGCCTAAAAGTAAGGGGGGAAAAAATAATAAATCAAGTGCTCTAGGACAAGTTTTACCTGAAATAAACCAGGCAGCAGGGGAATATTTCTTCCAATGGTTGATTTATTGTTTGGCTAGTATTTTCTAACATTCAACACCAAAATTTACGTAACATATGTATTAAGTAATTATCTGTACACAGTATAGATACGGCATAGTATATGTGTAGGTACATATACAAATGCATAGTCCAGACACATCATCTGAAAATTGGGTTCCTAAAAGTTATAATGCGTATATACTCTAGGAATATTGACTTTCAGTACAAATTGTTTTGTACAGCTCCTGAAGTGTTGTGAAGTGGTAGCCCTATATCCTTAATCACATTTTTTTTGCTTACATGCTATATTCAAGCTTTCAAATATTGTACTGGTTACTGTCCAATTTTTCAGCAGTCTTACCGACTTTGGGTTGTTCTTGTGTTTTGTATTTTTTGTCATCATTATTGATGCATTTTTGCTCCTTATCGTTACTATCATTATACTACACAGTATACTTTGTAGCTTACACTAGCCCATAATCTAGTATCTTTGTGCATCAAACCATCAAAGGTGCATTTCTGGACAATATAGCCCATTTATATTGTTTTCTATAACAGATTTATCAGCACACTATTGTAATTTAAAATGGCTTTCAGGAAAGGTTTTTCCTAATGTTGCCTGGATTTATTTTTCAAGGTCAATTTGACATTTTTCAAGAACTAAGTTCTAGTCTCCTACCATTTTTCAGCCAACTTTTTTTAAAAATAAAGTTTATCAAATTTAAATAAAGTAAGACTGTCTTACCTTATGACTTATCACAGAATGATTACACATTCTGGAAGTCAGCTGAACTTTGTCCTTAATTTGCATCCTATCTTAAACAATTTATTTTCCTGCTTGTCATCAAATCTATGACTAGAGATGATCTTTTATAAGCCATTTGGCAGGAGTGAATAATTGTAAATACAGCTCTATCTGTATTAGAATGGTCCCTGTCCAAATCTTGGACACAGGCCCTCATATATGCTTCCTTGAAACACCCTAATAAAAGCACAGGAGATGAAACATCAGGATGGATGCAACTAACTGTCAGCTTGGAAACTAGTAAGTCTCAATGTTTTTATTATAATATATAATTAGTGTATTCTAATTTAAGATCAATTATACCTGAATTAGTGTCGTTGGATCTTTATGATCTTGTTCTAGTTCTAAGGAAGAATCATTTATGACCCAGCACAAGTCATAAACCATATTTTTCAGAGGGTCTCATATTTTGGTTCTACGTTGATCCAATTAAACCTTGTTCAATAAGAGAGGTTTGATAAATCATTCTGCACCAAAAATAGCAGACCTGCTGTTTTGAGGCAACACTAACAAGCCACTTGCTGGACTCAGTAAAGCAGATATTAGATCTCCATATTCATGGGTACACTTGTCCTAAATTTTAACAGCACAGCAATGTGCAAGATGTTCTAAGAGTTTCAGAAATGTGTCCAATTATGTAAGAAGATATGCCCGAGGACTTCATAATTAAAAATTAGGGCATACAAGACAAAATTAAAATGTATCTTAACTCAGTGTGAGAAATAAAGCCTGAAAGAATACAGAGCTGTCTAGAGATGCAAGTTTCTTGTAATTAAAAGAGAATAAACTTTTGCTTAGTTCAGTCTATGCAACAAGTGACAATCTCTGCATCAACTTGCTTAAAATAGGTGTACCTTCCCATTATTTCTCCAGGTCAGAACACGGGATGAGCAGCACCACAAAGTTAACAGTAAAAGGCTCCAAAGAGTAATTACCCAAAGCACAAAGCTTAGTCTGTGTATATTCATTGCTGCTTGCTCTGCACCCTTTGAATCTGTTTTAGAGATATCACAATTGCAGAATAACCTTTGAGCTGCAGCTGGAAGAGATTAACAACACCCATGTAATATTTTATGAATAGCAAAACTATTCCAGTACCATTCTGCTGTGATCAGCAAGAAGTAGGAATAGCATATCCCAGTGGCAAACCATGGTTATTTTGCATCAATTTGCCTCACAGTTTTTCCTCTCAGCTTTTTTGAAGTTTCCTTGGACTACATCTTATAATATCTTATTTACTCAAATTCCTTTTGGAAAGGCAGGAATGAAATGCTTTAAATACTATTTAAATTTTCTGAAGGATCTAGGAAAACAAACCAGGTCAGATTCTGTATTTTATTCCTTTCCAGAGATTTGTTCCTCCCTACTTCTCCACAAATCCTATATATACAGTTATTTGATGAGAATGGGAAGATACCACAATATTTCACACAGTCACGATTAGATATCTTTTTTTTTCCTCTGTAATATAAGGAATTGGTGCAATACAAGTAAGGTTACCAAGCAGATAAGAAAGTAAAACTTGAACAGATTTGAAATGAGACCAATGCAGCTTTTGAGCTCTAGGGGGACTTTACTGACAGATGAAAGAAGCACCTCTTATCTACTCAAAGAAATTTGAAAATGCTCCTTAAGACAAAAGGACCAAAATCAGAAATAGTATTGATGCATGGATGCGCTGAGCTTGTGCTCATGCAGAACACACATGTTAAAGTTCACTTAAAAGGCCCACAAGAAGAGCAATTAGGAAATCCCCAGTGTGATTTTGAGAATTTAACCTTCCCTTCTTTAGCTCTAAATATTTAGCTCTGAATCCTAAAGCAGACTTATCCTGTTTGAGAGCAAATTAGCAAGTACAAGATATATGGATATAAGTCAGTGTAAACCTATTCAGGTACATTTGTCTCCAAAATAGTTTATGACTATATAACTGCTGATTGTGTGACTAAGGCATTTTCTCCAAATTTCTCCAAGTAAAGCTTCAATGTTGAGTTGCAAAGAATTAGGATTCTATACAATTCTGTCTGGAAGGGATTTCTGGAGGTCATCTGAACAACTGTGCTCAGAATAGGACTAATTACATTAGGGTGCTTAGGGACTTGTCCAGTCAAGTTCTGAACATCTCCTAAAGGATGGAAACTGAACAGCTCCTTGAAGCAAATCAATATAATATTTGAATGCCTTCACTGTGTAAAGGCTTTTATTTATAACTAATCAGAAATGTCTGTATTTCAGCTTATGTTTATTGCCATTTATTTTGTTATTGCACATTCTCCAAGATGAGTCTGGCTTTGCCTTATTCATACTTTCCCACTAGATATTTATAAACAACAATTCCTTAGGTTTTTTTTCCAGGATGAATAAACACAGTTTTCACAGCTAATTCTTAACATACTCGAGCTCCCTAAGATGTCTTCTATGGAATACACAAATAGATCAATTTCTTTCAGATACTGGGGAGTCCAAAACCTGATGCAGTACTTCTGCACTGCTCTCATGTGGTCTAAACAGAATGGTAAAGGCACTTTCCTCAGTCTGCTAGGTACAGTCTTTCTTACATTGCCCAGTGTACCCTAGCTGTCTTTCTGGGAAAGATATGTTGCTGATTGACTTCCATTCTATTGCCCACTATGGCCATCAGGTATTATCTACTCCTTTGTTTGGGATAATTGCTGCAGGAGACAGTTACGTTCCAGATGTAGATCTTTGTGTTTGTAAGAGTCCTGTTCTTCATTTGTCTAGCCTATTAAGGTCTTGAATTGCAATCCTCTCTGGGTTAGACCCCTCCCTGGGTCTTCCTTGTCCTTCTTGAAAATAGGTATGATATTTGCTCTTTCCACTTCTCAGAAACATCTCAAAAAACTATCAATATGAAAATCAAAGAGTTGCCTTGCAAGGTTGTAGCCAAGCTCCCTCCAAACCTCTAGAGCCATGCCATCAAGGTCCATGGGCTTATGCACTCGACTAAGTTCTCTCTACAGTGGTGAAGTTCCTCCATGGTGGAGAAGTCTGATGAGACTCTACTCATCTTCTATAACTAGTCTGAGGGCACAAAGGCCTGACAGCAAACCTTGCCAGCAGTGAGTGAATGGTGAGATAAATTCAGGGAAGGGAGACACTGTGGGACACTTAGTACTTCAGTCTTTCCTTAATCTCTGAACAGTTTGCCCCCATTGAATTCCAGAGCCAGTCTTAATTAGATTTTTCTTGTACAGCTGATATAACAAGAAAGGCATCTTTTACTATCTTTCATATGCCTTCCTAGTTTTGATCCCAGCTGAGCTTTGATTTTCCTAGCTTCATGCATGCAAGCTCAGGCCATGTGTCTGTGCTCATTCTCAGTAGCCTATCCTTGCTTCTAGTAGCCTCTGCATGCTTCCTTTCTGTGGCTGAACTCAGTCAAAAGCTCATGTCACCCTTGCTCCCCGAATGTGCACATAACAGCGTTAGAATTCCAATTGCTTCTTAATCTTTCACCTGTGCCACAACAAACTCTCTGGGTAATACGTTAAGGCTATTATGCACAGAAGCTTGATCCTTCTCATGCTGGGAGATCATACTAAAAGAGAGAACTCACCCCACTTGATTTTGCAGCTTAATTATATGTCAAGTGTCTGTCTGAAAAATCCTATTCTCTCACACACAAAAATGGCCCTGACACTTTGCCCACTAAAATAAAGTTACAAGAATGAAACATTTACCCAGATAAAGAAAACAATCGAACATGATTTTGAAAAAAGCAACTGCAAGGATACTGTAGGGAGACAAAATGCTTTCAAGTGATGCATAATGAAGAAAATTGCTTTACAGGCAGACTCATTTCTAAAGTAAAAAATGAAAGATACTGTGCCTTGTTGTGTTATTACTACTATAATTATATCAGTAATACCCAGAAACATATGATGGTAACTTGGTACAAAACCACAGTTCTGTAGGATGAGGCCAAGAGCATGAAGGAACATTGGGATTTTGAGGGGCACCCTTTATGAAGTGTTGTTTTTCCTGTACTTACAGCTTGTTTTTCTACTACTCAATAATATAAAATATTCAGAGCTCATAGGCTCCTAATACAGCATTAGCATCAGTTCAGGATCAGGGCTTCACTGCTTCAGGTTCTGAAAGCATTTATATTTCAGGGAAGCTAGGGCAAAGTTGATAGATCCTACAGCTGTAAACTCAGTTGCCAGCAAAGACAAGAGTTCTCTACAAGATTAACAAAATTGTATTTGACTCATTGCCAAGTAAAACACAGGCAATTCGAAGAATTCGGGAACTCAGATAAGTCTTTTTGAGCCATAGAACATTCTTTGAGAATATTCTAAGCATCACCATTAGAATTACTTCACATTGATTTAATAAAATGCATTCAGGAAAAGTGAGTTCAGGTATCTTGAACAGAAATAAGGGGCTCACAGTTAAGGGTCTCACAGGGAGACTCACAGTTGAGTCTACCCAGGCAGTTGAGTCACAAGCAGACATAAGTCTCAAAAAAAAAGAAAGAGTGTGTGTACTAACAATAACTAATATAACTCTATGAATAAACAATTTCATTGTTGAAAAGGTATCTGCTGTCAAGTATTCCCCTGGTTCAAGTTTGAAGATAACCTTAAAAATCAGTTACATATTTTCAGTATCAACCTGTAAGGGGGCAGGACAGGAGTGGGGGAAAAAACAAACAAAAAACCACTTAGGAACTGAATCTCATCTCACGTTGTATTGGCACAAGCCATAAGGAAACTATCATTTAGAGGACTGGAGGAGAACTTAAAGCTGAGTAACTACCCCAAATTACCCCAAACATGCACATACCTACAGCACTTACAACCTAGATATAGGTTTGGTAGTGTCTTTCCATCACTTAATCTAACTTCAGAAATCTGATGCTCTTTGTATTAAGACCTCAATATCCAACTAAAATCAATGGAATCTGCAGATAATCCAAGTTCAAGCTGCTTTTTTAAACATCGAGCTGTGACTGCTTCTAAACTATAAGCACTGCTACTACGTTGGCGTAGGAATTCTCATATCACAGAGAAAAAGAAACATATCTAGTTTGTGAAACAACCAACGGTGAAAAAACAGGGCACAGTACATAGGGACATGCATGTTGGGGTAAGGCAATAGAACTCAGCATAGTGTTTGTAAGAGTTGAGATGGAAACATACAAATTCCTTGCAACAAAATAAAATATTTGGAAGGAAGAGCACTCCTTGGGATGAACAATAAAAACAAAGCCATTGTGATTTCTATATATAAAATGTATGTAAAATTATATAGAGAAATTCACCTCTAAGTCCAAGTTGTCAAAAAAAAAAAAAAGTCCTAACAAGCCTTTTTCTTGATACTAGGTTGATAGTATTATTTTGTATTGAATATTAAATCCTTACAGTTTCCTAGAGAATAGACTTGTGTTGTTAGTACTTCATTTAGCTTAATTCATATCCCTGGCATAAAATCACAAGCAGTGAGAAATGCTAATTTTTTTGTCTTTAATGTAACAGCACTGTTTTCATTTGCCTGGATTCATTTAGTGCCCTAAATGTCTAAATTTTAGATTAATGCTTTTCATTAACCATGATGACTAAACTGACACAGGACAGATGAAATTCACTTTTAATAGAACACTGACAGAAAGAAAACAAACAAAATCTTTTGGTTCATCTGAACTAATGTCAGTAAGGTTATACCAAGGGGCTAGGAAGGGAAAAAAAATGCCAAGAGCATGCTTGTTACCAGCAGAGTAGGTAGAATTTCTGCAGTATCTTCAAAGCTAATATATCTTAAATATTAATTATTAAGAATAAGAAGCAATTGGCTAATCTAGACTTGAGTGAATTGAGATATTTGTATAAAGCTATAAGACATCATTTCTAAGTCATCCCTAGAGGTACCTAACTGCATACATTTGAGCAGCAATTTCCTAAGATATGATGAGAGGTGATTATCTTTCAGGAAATTAATCTCAATTTATTAGCTAAGTAATTCTCACTTATGTTGTCCTCTTGTGTAAATACTGTTGTAAAACAGTCATGCTCTTGCTGCTATCACTGACACTTTTTATAACTATGGAATCTGTTGGAATCCGTCATAATGCAGTTTACTCACAGTGTAATAATTGGTTAATCTGATCATATGATTTTGATAATCTGGAAACAATATCTTAAAACCTCCCATACTCGAGCTAAGACCATACTCCCCAGTACCTTTAAAGAATTTCAATAACAAAAATAATATATACTAAAGTATTACATTTCTTATTCAAAGCCAACTCGCTCATCCAAGATAACCTACTCCAAAGAAATCAGCAAGAAATACTGTATTTAACTTAATAGATGTTATCAGATTTTGTGCAGTAGAATCTTTCTATAAATGATCACAGCCAGTTTGATATTGATTGCTTTGAGTGCCTTTATCAGTATTCTGTTTTCTTAGGTAGAAAACTTTCTACAAAACTTTGTTATTCACAAGCTCCACCTCAACATGCGATAAGGACAAGTACAAAATCAGATGAAAATATTTCAGAGGAAAATAACAATTTGCAAATAGGGCTTCCAGATCTGATATTCTGAGCACTTCCCTAAGAATCCTGAGTTGGAGTGACTCAAAGAATAATTGTTTTGAAAACATTCCTGAACTTGCTAACAACCTCTATTATTAATAGTTTGAATTACTGCAGTTTTCTGCCAACAGGTTTGCATCTGAACTACAGTACTAAAGATAGCAACCAAGAAAGGCTTCTTTTAAAAGTAATACTTGTGACAGTTAACAAAAATTTCTTGAACACATAAGGCTAGATCCATTAACCAGCTCTTCAATCTTGAGCAAACTGCAAGCTACCTCCTAATTTCTGTTGTTCCTTATTATGTGAGTGATCCCAAACAGACAACACATGATTACTTATATAAGTTACACCTACTTTTGGCAAGTGGTAGGCATGTTTTCTGGATTGTTTCCATGCTATTTAAGTCTAAAGATAATACTAACTCCTCCACATTCAACGCCATCTAAGCATTTAGTAACAAATGTCTACATGTTGGAAATGTGTTTCAACTTTGAATTTTATACCAGTACTATACAGGAATTAAAGCTATCACTTCTCTACAGAGACCTATTAACTATTTACAAAAGGGAAAAATATCATTTGACAAGATATGAGAATTGAATTTAACATTCTTGCTTTGCTCCTTGAAGCATTCTTCCAACATCCCACTGTTTAATTATTTAGGTAGATGACAGTTACATTGCAATTTTGAGAAGCAATGTTAAACCTAAAGATGTTCCTCATCTCCTCACCATTTCTAACATAGCTGTAAACTAACTATAGCCATCATTACAGGTAGCCATTTGCTTGTTAGGATCTTTTTGTGTTTTGTAGGGATCCAGCAAGCTTGTATGTACGTGCATAGCAGAAAGCACAGGGAAATAGTTCCTGCTCCTGTCCTTTGCTTTATAATTAGTCAAATAAACCAAAATAAACAAATAAACAACAAACAAGAAAATAATCCCAAAACACAATTATTTTAAAAGATATAGATATAGATATAGAAAAGCACTACATTTCCATTGAGTGACTATTTCCTCGTGCTAATAAAAAAGAAATATACAAAAGGAAAAGCAGAAGTAAAAGACTGACAAAACAAAACAAAAAAAATATATCTAACTTCCGAGCTGTTCTGTCAACCAAGTAAACAAAGTACTATAAAAGAAGCTTTTTATGGATCACAATAAGAACAGTTTCATTACTCCATACTTACTTTGTTGTATGTGCCTCTTTCTTTTAGGTTAGCTAAACCTTCTCCAGGAAGCACAGGTGCTTTTGCACCAGATGCCTTTATAAGTCTGAGCAGATTCAGCTTTCAGCCAAAGCACCAAACCCAACAGTATTCTCACTTTTATAATTCTAAAAGGAAGCTACTCTAACTTCTAGCACACCTAACTTAGAAAATAAGTAACTTGGAAAAAAAATCTTAATTTACAGGGAAATACCTGCAAAATACTAATGTCTGCCAGGTGAGAGACCTCCTGACTACTCCTCCGAGGGCTAAAATGCCTCTGACAGCTTGGTACAGTCCTGCATATGAATTTGAAAGCAAAATTTGGTTTAGAGGAAAACATGAGGAAAAAGCCCTTATATATAAATATAAATATATTTA
>JAUBOD010000924.1:5813914-5857584 GCA_032353885.1 Nothura maculosa
GTTTAAAGAAAAATATGAGAAAAAAAAAATCATTGTTTTAATTTCAGTGAGAGTTAGCCTCTTTAGCTATTTAGGTATTTTTAATTAGGAACTCTCATTCAGATGCCTAAATGGCAGAACTTCTTGCTTTTGAAATTATGATGCTACGGATCCCATAGGATCAAAACTAAAGAGATTTTCATACTTATAAACTGAATTTTACCACAAAGATATGTGTCTGGTGATCACATATAGTCTCTCAAAGGTTTCAGAAGTGTTCTTACTTTTAAAGACAAAGAAGGAAAAAAGAGTCTGCTGTGACCTATGTTTTAAATAATATCTTGGAGGATATATAAATGTGTATATATACACATATAAAGTCCTTCACCTGGGGAAAAGTAATCTCCATGCACCAAGATAGGCTACTGAAAAGCAGTTCTATGAAGAAAGACCTGGAAGTCCTTGTGGACAACAAGCTGATCATGAGCCAGTAATACGTCTTGTATCCAAGGCATATTATCCAATTGGATAATAGCCACCTGACCTGTATGAAAATAAAAAATAAAAAATAAAACTAAGTTCGACCCCATCTTCCTGCACCTCCACTTGTAGATATTTGTATTGAAAAATAACGCACAATTTTTATCCACAGGTTGATCCTGTATCTTCTGTGGTTGTTTAATTTATCCCAGGGTAATTCATTTTTGATTCTTAAATGCTCACAAGAGTTTTGCAATGGCCTGCCTGCATATGTAAATAAGTTCATATAAATTTAATTATTTTAACATCGCAAAAGTCTCAATGTGAAGAACAAATTTGCTCTGTATTTTCTTCATATGAGCTGAGAGTACTTGATGCCTTAACATATGAGCATGTTGTTCCAGAAAGTTCAAAACTGAAAGAAGGCATTGCAATTACAATATCAAATGCAGTAAGCACAGATGCTTTAAACTAAGATAGAAGCATATGCAATAAACCAGTTAGAAAGACAAGTTGTAAATGACAAGTTTCTCTCTCTTTTATTTTTAAAGGAAGGTTTATAAATACAATAATTTAGGCCAGGATCATTGGGAAAGCACTACAATTTCTGTATAATATATTTCTACTCATTTATATTGAAAATGGTGGAGGTAAAATACCAGTGTTGCACCTTCTAAGTCTTATATCAGTTCCAGAGGTGGTGATCCATTCTGCTCAAAGCCAGGCAAAGTTTGAAAACTCAGAATTGCTGTTTTTGTCATTTGAAAAAAAAAAATAAAAAGCCATGCAAACCTTCTGCCCTTCTGTCATTCGGAATAGTCTCACTGTTATTCTTGGCCAGGATTATGCTGTTGAAAGCAAATCTGTGTCACTGACTTTACCAATAAGGTTGAGTATGCCACAGTGTGTCATCCCAGGGGACATCATTTAGAAGTTCTCCATGAGACTTGTTGTCACCGACACACTAACTGTGAGCTTGTGATGATAAACTGTCAGAACTAATGAATGTTGAAATACTTTCCAACATCCATTTTCTACTAAGGGTTTCAGAGAGGGTTAACAGATAAACAAGCCAATTAATGCTACTGCAGGTGTGTAGTACACAAAAATTCAAGAAAGCGGACAGAATGTTGGAAACTTCACATTTGGAAAATTTATTTCCAGCATACAGCAACTCCAGTGAAAATTTTTGAATACCTATAAAAAGCAAGCCATTAAGCTTGCTTAGCTTTCTGGAGCCTAAGTACCTATCTTGGATTTATAACTTTCTATTTACTATTAAATTATAAAGGAATTTTTGCTAAATAAGGACTTTAACAAGAGTATTCTTTGAATAAGAGCATTAGGCCTGAGCCTTTACTTAATATCAGTGTTCCTTCACCTTCCATGATGACAATCACACTGCCCTCATTAAAATTCCTTATTATACATGAGAGATTTGTCAGCTGTTTTATATCTACACAATACCTTCCCTTTTACCACCACTTACTATCCTTAACAGATTTCATATTCTGTATTTTAGATGATGAGAAAACTCACAAGAAAAGGATAGTTCAGCAATCAAATATTTTCATTCTTCTCATACAACAAAAGATAGGAAATCAATGTTAATAATAAAAATCATTTCTATGTTATATTCCTATTTATTTAATATTAATTAAAACCATTACAGTATTATCAATTATTATTATTAATGATCAATATTTGTTATTATCAGTGATAATTTGTTTTTAGTGTTAAAATATGTTAATACTCTCAGTGTGAGGAGGACAAATAAGAAATCAGTAACTTGTAGCTTTACTACATTTCTCTTTCTTCTCTGCTATTTTCTTTTTTTTTTATAATTGTTAATAGCTTGGTGTGAATAATTTAATTTTTAGGAAGTCTTGAATGAGAAAATGTTGGGACAAAGTATATTGTAGGCAAATGAAACAGCATTAAAATCTGAAATAGAATTTTCATAAAGACAGAAGATTAAAACCTTCATCAATGGTTATGCAGAGGCATCAACATACAAAATAAGGTCTAAAATGTGTAAGGTCTTCAAGAGGATGAAGATCTTGCATCTAATGTCCCATAAAAGTAGTCATTGATACCTGGCATTTTCACTGACATAGCTAGAGAAATTAGAGGTGAGGAAAATAGCAGCTGTGATTTGAATAGATTTAAGAGCTAAGATTAGCAACTAAAGAAGTTGTGGTAATCAAGGTAAAAGTTAGTATGTCACTCATGCAATTAGCAATGACATATGGAACTAAATACCCTAGTAACTTTTTCAGCATTTAATATTGGAGCTTTTATAATAACTGCCTGAACTATTGTCTTTAAGGTCAAGGTTAGACAACAACAATTGCTTTTGAAAGTTATCTGAACTTTGTTGACCAAATAAGCATATATTAAGCACTTATATTCACTTTCAGCTTGGTTTGAGTAGATGCCACTCAAATCTAAGTATTTAGGCTGGGCTAGTATCAGCCTAGCAGCTGCAGAGTAAGGTTTTAACCAACATGTAGCAGTCTTGTTGATGCTTTTCTTTCCTTTTGCTTGCATATATGAAGCTATAAACCAACTTTATGATGCTTTCCAGAGAAGTGTAGGAAAGTTTGTTAATTATGTATAATTTATAGGGTTACTGGAAAAGCATTCATGGACAGACTAAATAGATAGTTAATTTATGTAGAAGATAAAGGGCTTAAGAAGGTATTGCAAAGAAGACATTACAACAGTACAAGTAGAGTTTGCTAGAATTAATGCTGCCACACACAATTTTTCAAAAATACAGTATGACCAAATTTCAAAATCATCATAGTGAATATAATCCTATGCATACATGATTAATTTAGGCACATATAAGTGGCCTTATAAAGCCATCAGCTTATGTTTTTGCCAACTTTCCTGCTGAGAATATTCTGGGAATGAATGTGCCATACTTACTTTACTTGCTGAACTACTGCTGTTGCATTTTTACTAACTCGAGCTCCTGTAGCTTTGCTACATTTTTTTTTCTTTTGAATCACGCTGAGTAAGTGTTTTCTTCTGTATCTTTTATTGAATGAGGTTGATTTCAGTTAAAGAATCACTGCCTGGAGTCACAATTTCTTTACACCACTGACACATGCAGAAAGCACACTGTGATTATGCAGTGACTTACATAGGCTAAAAAAAACTTTTACAGAGGGGAATAATCTCCAGTATATATATCTCGTATCTAAGCTTTGTGCTTCTGTCCTGCCTTTGCAGCATGATTGGAAGAGATCACAGAAATACTTCATGTTGATAAAATCCGTTTGGAGACCAAATCAAAAATGCTGCTTAGCAGCAGTTTTAGCATAGCTACCAAATTTACAAAATATTTATGGCTAATGATTTAATTACAATACATTTATTATTAATGCGTTTGTATACCAAGTCCAAATCAGTATGTCACAAACACAAATGCAATAATCTTGCTTTCCATTTCAAAGATATTCTATTATATATAATAAAATACAGGTTAGACTTATCCACAAAATTATTTTCCAATGTTCAAAAGCACAGTATGACAAATCTTTATTTCTTATATTCTGAAAAGGCTAGACTTTAATAGAAACAAAATGAGGAGGATTCGTGTTGTGAAGGGACAGGGTCAGCAAAACCTGATGTTTTCTTCCTAAAATTCTCACATTTAATTGTACTAGATTAGATAAAGAGCAAGTTTAATATCAGCTAAAAGAAATGCTGTTGTATACCGCTTGTACTGCTGTTTTCTTTAAGTTAGGACATTTGTTTGTGTAGCACATTTGAGATCTATTATCAGAAGCAGTATCAACTATTTTATTAGCAGCATGACACTAACACAGATGAAAAAGCATGCTTTGTACAAGTATAGAAAGGTTTCCTAACAAGTGGCTCCAAGAGAAGAAGTACAGTTCTATAGTGGTACCTATAAAGCCACTTACAAACAAAGCTATATTGGTTAGAGATCACATCTCCTGCCACCCATGTCTGCCTGAAACTATAAGCAAACAGCCTCTCCTGGTTCAGCTGTGCTGATGTCTGAATCCCAGATATGCGTCCCTTTCCCACTAGTCAAGAGTTTTAGGTGAATCCAGCTTCAGAAAAAAAAAATAAAAGATTAAGCAGAAGTCTCTTAGGATGTAGACAAGCCCACAGCTGCTTATAACAAAGATTACCCTAGAGTCTGTCACCACCACTAGGCTAGCAACGGAGAATGAAAGGTATATATGTAAGCCTCAGCTATCTTGGCTCAGAAGTAGTCCCCTGACACCCTGTGATACCTAGAGCTTGGCCAGATTGAGAATGACAAAGGGTCCATGATAGAGAGATCTAGGAACAATAACCACTAATACATTTAGATTCAAAGGAGGGTGTATGTCCAGACCTAAGTCAAATTTTTAATTGCTTGCTCTTACCTGAACGATCTTGTCTGAAGTGGATGAGGATCTAGACACTCTACCTGAGGTTACTACTCTCCCCAATCTGCTGGCAAATGGATAATAATAACAAACAGCTGGAGGTCATCACTGTAACAGAGGTCTTCCACCTGTATGCCGAGTGTAGTGTCTGTCTACTATGAGTTATATGTTAGCTTTAGTTTGCAATGTATTGCAAATAGGCTAACCGAGGTTACTTCCTAAGGTCCTCTGCATATACACACTAAACTTTCTGTGAATTAATCTATATTTTATATGTCTATATTTTTCCTTGTGAATATTCCTTAGTATTGGTTTAGATTTCAGTAAATTATAATATAGTATAATTTTACTTGTTCCAACATAAGAAATTTAGATAAAAGCACATATTGTTGTGACATTTCTAAGATCGATGTTTGTCCATTACTATGAGACTTAAATCATTTCAATAGTGTTAAGATAATGAAAGCACAGAAGAGGGAAAAAGGATGAAGTGAAATATGAAGTTGTGATTGCAAGAGCTTTTCAGCTTTACTACAAAAAAATGATTAACATGTCTTTGTTTTTATATAAACTAGCTTAAAACAAAGCTTGATATGAAAAGTCTAATAATGATGACTGGCAATAATCAGCGATATCTTTCTCAAGATTATGAAGCAGTCTATAGATGGATTTCTTCCATATTCATGCTCATTTTCGTTTGGTTGTTTGATGGAGGAACAGGCATGGGAAAATATGAATGAGAGAGATTAACAAATGTAAACATATGGCTGATCAGTGCACTTGTCTGGGCATGTCCTGCCTCTTATCACTGGAGACATCCTGGAGACAGGACAGACTCTATTTGAACTCCATTTTCCTCCATTGAGCTCTTTTCCTGGGTGAGGGTTTTCTGTGGTGTGTAAGTCTGTAAGGAGGTCTAGGTGCCAGCAACTGGAGTCAGACCATGGATCACATGGGTGTCTGTACTGCCCAGAACTGGTGCAAGCAAGGGTAAGCATATCAATGTGTGATCAGTAGCAAAAGCCAAGCTGGACTAGTTGGTACATATATTTAGAGTTCTGGGAGACAAATATATGTGTTTATCTCAGAGGTAGATGCAGGAGGCTCTGGCTACCATCTGGACCAGGCCAAGAACCAGAGAAACTATGGAGTCTGGGGGAGCAAATAAAGAGACCCACTGTCAGGTGTTTTTGTGCAGGTCATGGGGAAGAGTGAAGATCCAACACTAGCTCCTGTATGGAATGTGTTTAGACATTCCACACCCAGTAACTGGAGGGATCTGTTACAGCACCTCTGTTTGTGTATGTGTCTGTCTACAAGAAGCAAGAGTTGGCTTGCACACCTTGAGGGCTGGCACAGCCATGTGCCTGCAACTAAAGGAAACAGGGATCCAGGGGCCACTCTGCTAGGTAGACTGAGAGAGTAGGCCCAGCTGCAGTTAAACTTCTAAATTGTGCTTATGATACAGAAATAGTTTTCTGTATTGTTGATCCAAGTCCACTTACTCTTGATCTGTAACCTGAAAAAAATAAATCTGAGTAAGCATTGTACGTATGCATTTTGAGAATACAATATTTTTTCTTCAAAAGAGAATTACAAATATGAGTATTTTAGGTCTGTTATTTCCCCTTGCATGAGAGTAAATGCTAGGCCAATTAACACATTACAGCATTTTAGCTTTGCTTAGTGGTCTGCATGTACCCATGACTGATGTATTTTTTCAGTTGCCCTTTTTGAGAAAGGGCTTTGTACAGAAGAACAAACCTTGAAATATTTCAATATGATTAAATTGATTTAATCTATGATACTCCCACCTGCATGTCATTTCTGATGTACATCTGTCACACACAAAATTAAAAGATAAGTAACATGATTACAATCAGATTAGTGAACCTATACAAGTAAATGAGATTTCAGATATATGAATGAAAACTGCACTTCCTAGTGAGACTACTTTGTATCACATTAGCTTAACATGCATTTTCAATATGCATCTAAGACACTGACTAAAAAATCTGACTCTTACAATTATGCTTTGTGAATCCAGATAATGTTGCTGCTGTTGGGAAACTATTAAGTTATTCCCTTCTAGAACTCTTCACCTAGTATTTAGTAAAATCTGATCCATTACCTATAGAGTGGCAATAGATTAAAACAGAAGTAGGCTTGCAGCATACAGAATTAATTCAAAAAGACTATAAGAGAAAATGAAGAGCATTGTGCTAGGGAAACAGGGATAAATATAAGTAATGACATTTTAATAAAGCATTATGTATTTACTCAAAAAATTACAAGCACTCAAAATGTATGCACCTGTGTAGAGGTGCAATAAGGAATAGTGAAGTATATACATATTTAAAAGGATGAATTCTCAAGAAAAAATGCATAAAACAAAGTATTAGATAAAGTGTGCAGTACTGGAGAAGAGACTGATTTGAATCTCAGATAATTTATTTTTCACATACAGACTTCTGGTTGATTTCAGAATCAACTACAAAAGTTTCATTCATTAATAAACACAACAAGTATCATAATACAGTTTACTTTATATTCTATGCTTTTTGCCAATACCACATAATTTGACATAAGCAATAAAAAAATCTTGGGTAGAGATGACCTGAAATTCTGCCAAAGTAATTTCTGGGGATTTGAAACTGGAGTTCAGCTGAACTTAATTCTGTGTTCTGTTAAGGAATAGAAAATAAATATCATAAATGTGTTGGCTATTTTTCATGCCCTACCTTGAGCTCATTGCAATCTGATAAAACTTTATAAAGATTATTTCAGACTTATTTTTCTTCATGGGCTTTACTGATAATGTAATGATTGTTTTTTTTTTTTTTTGAACAATAACATTTAAAAAAGGATTCACCATTACTCCAATTAAATTACTGGATTTTATATCAAGATTCACCAGAGGTGAACCTTAACATGTGATATAATTTAACTCAATTAATATTACAAGTCTGATACAGCGATTACTGTAGAAGATATTTTTTTCCAAAATATTTAAATTATAAATTCTAGAAAGCTTACAACTACACTACACTGCTAACACTACAACACTAACTTTCTGGATATTTGAACATTCCAAAGAAATTGAATGCTCATCTATTTTCTACATTTTTTGGAGTGCTACTTGATGTTAAAATATTGACTATATTATAATTTGATGGATTTGATTGTTAGGATGAAGGCCTATGAGAAAACTTTAGTGACTACTATTGTAAGTTGATGCAGCTTTACCTTATGTTTTGAGTTTTTTTTCTCTACTAGGTCAAAGGAATTCAAAGTGACTTTTTAATTGTTTATCAATATTTAGTGGAAGCCAGTACTTTTATCCTTTATATCTTTCCATACCAAACAAAAGAGAAATCTAAATAAAAAAAGGTTCTATTACTTTTAGTAATATCATTCTAATGATCTTGGTAAGTTTAAAAGTCAAAATAGAATTCTAGCTTTATAAAGCTAGAACAAGCTAGGTAGCCTCATATCTTCATGTAGACTTTCCAAATCTATCTCAGCTATTCAAATATTACATTAAATTTTTGGTGGAAAGATACAGAAACATATCAGGGTCTCCAAAATCAGTGTCATCCCAAGGAAGCTTCAGGAAGGCATAGGAACATGACTTTCTAAAGGGTTCTTCTAATGACAAGCAAGTTTCATTTATCAGATCTAGTTTAACAGCCGTGTCTCTCAAGTACTTTACAAGCAGGTTTACACACTTGAAAGTGTACCTCAGGACGCAATTTCATTTTATAATGTTGCAAGGTCAGAGTCTTCAGACCACTTTATACCACTTCATAATGGAAAAAGAATAACACTTTGAATAAATAAATGAAATAAAATGTCAAAAAGAGTCATATGCTTCAACAGCTAGAAGTTCAAGATAGTAGCCTTGAAGGTCATATGAGCATTTACTTCCAGCAAACACTTTATATTTAAGGATTAGAATTAATAAAGTCACAAAAGCAAGCTAGTGTAAGAATCTCCAGTATTTACTTTTGATAAATAAGGACAGATTAGATATTGTTTGTAACACAGTACAGCATAATACAGTGGAGTATAATTTGCACATAATTTGCACATCAGCACATGACTGACATTTGCTAATAAGATAAAAAGATGAAAATATATATACCTATATATATGTATATAAAAACTGCAGATGAGATTATGGCCAAAAAAAATTCTGAGGCAACTTTTTTTAGGTGGAAGATATTAATCTTCACATATGGAAATTATGAAGAACTACTAAAAAAAATTTCAAGCTTAACTGGGAAGAGGGAAAGGGAGAGAAAGCAGAGAAGTATGCAGGAAAAGGTTTCTACAATTTTGAAAATTTGAGAGAATACTTTAATTTGACTACAAGGTGCTCATCCCTGCTCATCCCTATCTTCCTACATCGTATATGTCAGAAAACCCTCCTATGCTTTCAATCTTGTAGAAATTTATGCAGGATTCCCTAGATACTTGTAGGTCTCCTGTCACATCCAATAACGCTGCATCACGAAGTGCATCATAACTCACAATGTCAATAATTTATATACAATTGCAGATTATATTATTAGAAAATTAATATTTCTATTATAAGAACCACTCAAGTCATAGGCAATAAGATATGGGTCAAAGTGAAAAGGGAAAACCTCACATATAAGTATGAAATCTCAAAGCAGTGCAACAGGGAAAATCCTTAAGCAAGTAGAATTTAAAATGAATTTAGACATTTACTGGAAAAGAAATGCTGAAGTTACTGTTTTGCGACATGATATACAACTATTGGAATTTAGAGATGTCAACTGGAGTTCATTGTTTTATTAGAAATTTCCTGGAGTCTCTTTGAAAGAAAAAAATGAAGGAAAGTTTAAATTATGTTATTTAAGGGACAAAAGTAGCAGAATGCTGTGAAGTGATAAGGTTAGGGGGCACTAAAGATAGTAAGACACTAAGACTTTCAGAAGTCTTAGAGAAGGTTGGAATGTGCTAGGAATATCTCAGCAAAAAGAAGGAATAGCTTCAAAGACTTAATAAAGTTTTCCTACAGTTTAGTAATGAATGGCCTAGCTCTTTTCTCAAACACAAAGTCACATGTATATCTCTTCAGTTTCATGTAACAGCTGTTGTTAGATTTTTGCAGTATTTTATTAAATAGTGTGACAAAACACATCATTAAAATCTAGTATATTGAAGAATTTATTTTAAAATGTTTTCATTTAAGCTTTCAGTCTGATACATAAAATCACAACCATCATGAAAAGATATTTGTATTTTTTCTGAGATCACTGAGTCTAAAGAGCAATATGATAGATGGGAGAAACATGGCTCAGGTTAAAGAAGAAAACCATTCTCTCATCTGAAAAGCAAAACTTGGGACATAAGAAATTATTCTGAGATGAGCATTAAGGAAGAAATTCTTTTGTGACTGTATAAGACTGCAGATTTTCTGACCTTTTTGAAGGTGAGGCTCAACTCTCGAAAGGTCTGTATAACCCCCAGTGGGGCTGAGTAGACACAGCTTTTGGTAACATGACCTCCACTGGGTCTCACCTTCCTGGAACAGGCATTACCCTTAGTTGTACCCACTGATCATCACATTTTTCAACTACAGCAAACTTATACAGAAAGTTTCTATGATAAATAAGCCCATAGGTTCTCTTGAGCTGAGCCACTGATCACAACCCTCTAAACTCTGTCATCCAGCTTGTTCTCAATCCACCTCACTGCCCACACATCTATCCCACTCCAGCATCCACTCCATTCACCATCACCAGCATTTTCCCTAATCTTTGTTTTGCCATTGATATATTTGAAGAAGCTCTTCTTGTTATTTTTAACATCTCTTGCCATATTTAGTTCCAAATGTGCCTGAGCTTTCCTTGTTGCATCCCTACTTTCTCTGACAACCTTCCTTTATTCCTCCCAAGGGTTCTGTCCTTTTTAACATATGCTGTATATTGGCTTCTTCTATTAGAGTTTGACAGGAGCTCCTTGCTCATCCACACAGGCCTCCTGCCCCCACTACCTGACTTCTTACTCATAGACATGCACTGATCTTGAGCATGGAGGAAGTACTACTTGAATACTTACCAGCTCTCTTGGGACTCCTTCCTTCTAGAGCCCTAGTCCATTCTTCCAAGTGGGTGTCTGAAGAGGCCAAAATTGGCCTTCCTGAAATCCGTGGCTGCAAGGTCACTTACAGCCCTGCTTCCTCCTTGTTGTATCCTGAACTCCACCAATGCACCATCACTGCAGCCAAGGTTACCCTCTACCTTTGCACCTTTAACAAGTTCCTCTCTTTTTGTTAGTATAAGGTCTGGTAGCCCACCTCTGCTTGTTGGCTCCTCTACAGTCTGTTTAAAAAAGTTATCATCAACTCACTGCAGAAACCTCCAGGACTGTGCCTATGTTGTCTTTCCAGCTGATATCAGGTTGATATCCCAAATAAAAAACAGATCTAACGGTGAGACTACTTCCAGCTGTCTATAAAAGACCTCATCAACTTCCTCATCTTGATCAGGTGGTCTGTAGAAAACACCTATCATAGTGTCTCCCACGTTAGTCTGCCCTCTAATGCTTACTTACAAGCTCTGAACATGCTCATCATCCACCTCCCCAAATGAGCTCTATGCGTTCCAGGTTACATAAAGAGTGACTCCACCAACTCATCTTCCCAGCCTGTCCTTCCTAAAGATCACATGGCCTTTCTTGAAAGCTTCACTCACGTAAACTATCCCACTATGTCTCTGTAATTCCAATGAGATCACTATTCTGAGACCAGATATAGATCCCCAGTTTGTCTTGTTTATTCTCCATGCCATGTGCATTGGTGCACAGGCATGTAAGGGAAGTATTTGAGCCTGAAGGTTCCCAGGAGAGGTGAAGGAGGACTCTTTATAGTCACATCCTATACTTGCTTCCCCACTACCATACTGCCACTGGGCACCTTCTGAGTTTGGCTACATGACACATTGTCTTATCCATGTAACACTCCTCTTCCCTCTTGCTTAGTTTAAAGCCAACTTGATAGAGATGATCAACCTTTTGCCTCTTTGCCTCTTTTGGCAAAGATACACCCACTCCTCTTGCTGAGGTATCTCTCATTCTGCATTAGCTAGTGGCCTGAAATAGACTCTCATGGTCATAGAAACCAAAAACTTGTTGTCAAGACCAGCAGCTTAGCGAGTAGTTAACCTGTAATATCTGCCTTTTCCTTCTCATAGCCATTCCTATCATTGGATAGAGGAGAACACAACCTTGGCATCCAGATCTTTGACTGTCATCCATACAGGCATTATTGTTGGTATCTTATTTGTAGAAAAGTTTTTGTGAGGCAGAAATTCTATTCCTTATGTAACCTATGATATTTTAATAATTTTTAAATGATTTGGGTTTTCTTGATTCCAAAGTAGTATTAGCTGCTTGTGTAGCACCTCTGAATTAGTCTTCGAAGAGCAAGGATTAATCACTGGACTATTCTGCTTAAAGAGATCAGAATTTGGCTCTCAGATGATTAATGATATTAGATGATATTAGATCTACTACAGAAAATTCTTTTTAATTTACTAAGCAACATTGGACAGAACATAATTTTTTTGATCTAGTCTGTCTTTTTCTAACCCGCGTGTAAAAAAAAGAGAAAATATAAACCACACTGATTCTGCATTATTTATACAATTTTTCTTTCCAACTTTAGGGAAAAAGCATTAAAGAAACAATAGCTCTCCGACCAGAATCACAAGTTTATAATTCTGTTTAATGATGTAAAAGGATATGATGATTTCCCAATTCACGCTTGATTTGTTTTTCTGCATTCTCATGAACTTAGGAAAATGAACAAAGCTTCGTAAAGCAGGAGACATGAGCAAAACCCTTAAATTTTCTCAGAGAAAATGCTATTTCTATTATAGCATGAAAAAGGATAGTGGAGATATGCTTTGTAGCAGAGATGTTGTGATTGCCACGAATCCTCAGACTACAGCTACTGATCCTTTCTGTTTGTCTGTCTGGGTCAGTGAGCTAAACCTCTTTCTCTTCTCTCAACCATTACAGCTCAAATAATTTCAGGGAAAAATGCATATGTGCAAATGTGAACAGAACTTGTATTTTAAGAGCATATTGGAACTGCCAGGGAAGTGTCTTCATATACATTTTTATTTTATGCTTTTTCAAGTGCACATTTACAAAGAAGGACAGAATCTCTTTGTGCATGCATGGTTTATATATAGCTTTGTTCTTTCAGCTAGACTGATCAAAAATAGTCAGTGAACACTCAGAGGAAGCTTTGTAATATATAAAATATCCCTAGAGGGAGGGAATAAATGCTGTTTAAGATATTGAATTGTTGGAACAGGGCCAATAATGCAATTCTTGTTCAGTTACATTTTAGATGACTCATCAAATTTTCAGCTAATCTGTCCTTTGAGGTTCAGGGACTCTGGTCTTTAAAATCTCCTTAACCTGAGAAGATAAAAACATTTTTAAAAACAGAAACATTCTTTATGCATTATATTATATGCAGCTATCCACTGTTTGGAACCATTTGCAAATATGATGCAGTAGTTTGTACCAATGATTAATATAGACGAGTAAGTGTTGTATTTTTCTTTTTCCTTGAAGAACTAGGCATTTATTTGGCTTGATTTCATCCTGAAAAATGAAAAGGAGAGCAACATAAAAACTTGTGCTTAGTAGGAACATGGCTGTTAGAAAGTGTCACCTTGAACTCATTAAAAATCTTTTGTTTTGGAATAGGAAAGCCTAAATACGGAAAAAAAACACATTGAAAAGGAGAACATATACTTCTGTCATTTAAAAAGCTTGCTTCTGTGCTTGTATTTTCTATTCCTTCCAGTATATTTCCAGTTATTTTTTTCCAAAATAATTTGTACTTTTTATTGTGGTTACCCATTATTTTGTACATCATGGCTGCAAATCAAATAGCATCTTCTCATTGCCTGTCAATCAGCATCCTAAGCACCAGGCTAAACAAAACTGGCTTTTCCAAAATCATTGTATCATCCTTTTTTTTGCTAAGGTTTTTACCTGCTAATGATGTAGATAATAGATTTAGTCTTTTGTAATTTTCATTTTTTTTGCTCTCCATTTTTCTTTTCTTAAGATAACAGAGTATATAAACAGAGCATATAAACAAAATAATAAAAAAACAGAGTTTTTTAGAGTAACAATTTGACTTAACAAAGAAAGAAATCAGTTAAATCCATTAGTATTATACATTTTAGTATGTATTGAAAAAGAAATTGGCTTAATTTAGTATAAATGAGAAAAAAAAAACGTGATAGCAAAGAACATTAATGGCCCCCAAGGATAGAGCGCACATATTATTTTGAAATTGCTTATGTACTCACTTTAACAAGAGCAACCTACAGCCTGATAAGTAATGGCAGCTGAGGATGTATGATGGCAAAGACCAAGATGGGAGATAGCCCTAGGGTAGGTTTCCATTATTTTTGACATGTTAAATGCTTTCTACTTTTATTCATGAGCAGTTAAGAAAAAGGAAAGCTTTGCCTCCTAAATTTAGATACTAGTTCTTTCCTCTAAAATGAAAACATTTAGCTCATCCAATGTTGAGCTGCAGGGAGGACAAAACTCCTTTTCCATAGGACTAAATTTGCAAAGTTGTTACAGTAAACTTACTTCTAGCATTATGTAGATCCTGTTAGTAAACTGAACCTAAATTCACTTGTTATTTTGAAGAAAAATGGTTAGGACCTCAGCCCTTCTATTATTAGCATGTACCTCCATTGTTTCCCTCCATCCAGCTGGAGTTTCATACATATCATGGATGTATTCAGCATGACTTCAAAACCATTGCCTTTTCTCTATTCCCTAGCACCATTCATAACAAAAGTGTCTTGCACCAAAATAAAAATGCTACAATAGCAATAAAAAGATACAATCATATGTTCTTTCTCACAGCCACATTTGAAAATGTTTCTCAAATCCAAACCCTTCCTGGAGCCCAAATGAATGATGCAAATTTTTAGGAATTCCGTAATGTATTGATTAGGATAAACAATTTAAAATTATTCCTTAGCATCTGTATTTGAATCTGCATGAGAAAAAAAAAGATCATGGGCCATTGTTTGTTTTTTTTTAAATGCACCCATGGAAGAAGTAGAGCCTTTAGCATCAGTCTTTTGTGCAATACCTAATGGTTAAATTACCTGTTGGGGAAAAAGACGTTTGGATTCAGGGCCTGAGGGAGCCAATCCTTCTCCTCTACCCTATATTAAGAGCTTTCTAATGGCCAGGTAATCAACTGACCTTAATGGAAAAGGAATGCCCTTTTCACTCACTTGATAGAAGAGCTTCTGCACAGGAGGTAGACAGGGAAGTGGGAAAGCATTAAAAGTAGTATGATTCCATAATCTAGTAGTTACTATACTCACTGGGAATTAGAATTGCTGGTTTGGATGTCCTAGCCTTAAGATTATGTTTAGCTAGAAACTTAAATATTTTTTTTATATTTACATATAGTTGAAAGGACAGCTCAAACCATGCCTGACTACTGCAATATGTATGGTCCCTTCTTATGGTATCTGACATAAAGAATTTGGTATTATTTTCTGTGAGTTCACAACTCCAGAGGGATGTATAAAGGTTGCCCCTACTGTATTGTTTAGTTCTTAAATTGCTCTCAGAAGTAGCGTGCAGAGGTCTCTCAGAGTAGTATGCAGAGGTCTCTAAGATAAAATTTCTTTTGCTTTGTGTGTATATTCTAACCTCAAGTTTAACTTGCATCATCTTTCTCAATGGTGTCATTGGTATTTCACTATGATCTGGTCACACTTTGCTATAAAAATAGCAAAAAATATTTATCATTTTGGACTGAGATCTCCTGATTTTAGCGATATGTTCATAGTACCATCCATGAATCCACGGTAACACATGGTAGAATATAACAACAAGTTTATGAATAGAAAGAGCAAGTGCATATAGAACCAACATTTTTCTCCCAAAATATGGTGATTTTAAACTAAGATATACCATCCTACCCTCACTCCTCTCAAAAAATGTATTTGATCATATTTGGTAAATAGTACTAGATCAAGCCAAGCCTGAATTTATAAGCTATGAATTTAGACCATGTTACAATCTTCATTCTTTGTATTCACTGACATATTTCCTCCATTTTATCAACTTTTCAAGCTTCATGTACAAAATCATATGTACACAGATGAAGGTATTCGCATTATCCACACTGATATCCACTAAGTGTATTTGCATATACAAATATTTCCACTTGAATACTGCATTTCATAAAGTATGAGGCAAGCTGTAATTCTTTTTTTTGAAATAGATCTCTTTAGTTCTTATTTCAGAAATTTAATTGTCACTGTGGGTAACTTTTGTTTATGATGTACCCTGTGGTGCAATAAGCACTAGTGGCCACAGTCCTTGAAGATAAATAAATAATAATAATAATAAACTATAAACAAGCAATGAACACCTGCTGAAGTTATTATTGCTCAAATTAGAGAGATACTTTTATATATGTCTAGCAAGAATAGTCAATAATAATAAAAAAGCTATGTTTCTTTTGAAGCAAGACTATGGTACAAATAGTATCACTGTATTTAGTAGAGCAGAAAAGGGCAAAAATTCTACTGTCCATAATAAGTAGCCCTTGCTCCATAAAAAAGAACCACAGTTTCCTATGTGTGCTATATCCTCAAAGGATTCATTACAATGAACTACATTCTCAGTGCTTCAATACTCTTGCCATGTTCTAGCTTTCAGCTAGAACAAAATCTGATTTTTAAAATGGGTAAAATGAGGAAATAAATATATATACAAAGATTTTTGAATTATTTTGAACAAATGTGAGTTTGATTTTGCTCGGTAAATTTGCCTTCTGAGTTGATGGGCTGGAATGTAGTTTGCTGTATTGTACTCCACATTTAAAAAGTTTCAGTATATTCAGTATACTCTTCACTAAGAATGATGCTGTGCCTTTCCTTTGCTTTGAATGCTACTGGGAGGATGAAGCTTCATTTGCCTCTTTTTCTTGACAATCTTATTTCTTCTTTTGATATATTTTCACTGAAGAGTTAGCCCTCGCACATAACATTAGGAACTTTCTTGTTCACGCATAGAGCTTTTAGATCTAGCTTAAATGATATTTTTCTTCCTAAAAAGCTCTTCTGTTTGTTTAGTTGCATTCTTCTTTTCCCACCTGAACATAAGTCAGAATGTATTGCAATGTTCTCATTCAAGTAGGTACTTGGCTTTAACAAAGCAAAGGTTGTGATGAAAAAGTTGCTTTAGCCTTGCAATCTCCCCACACTTATTGCAGTATTTAACCATATGCCTTTTAGAGTCAGAAAGCCACTATGCCACAAGGCATGGAGAAAGAGTCAGAATGGTTTATTTGTTCTATTATTCTGCATAAAAAAAACCCTATCATGTATGTGAACTTAATACACAGCAGACACTCATCAGCATCACTGAAAAGTTAACTTTTCTTTAACTTTTCAGTGAAAACTTAGTTTTGGATAGGATATAATCTTTTTTCAAGCTTTTTAAGCAAAAATCATTTAAAATATAGAGTAATCTCATTGGATAAAAATGGATGCTGGCCAAGCATAGATTTGGTATCTGTTATCTTTATATTCAAATTTAGAAATGGAAAACAGAAGCATTCTTCACTCTCTTTGGTAAAGATGTTCCATATACAATTCTTACCTTCTTTTACAGGATGAAATGATTCTATAATTTCAAACTCAGAGCACTCATTTCAAAGAGAAGATTTTGGATTCTCACACAAGATGCTATGAAGTTATTCTGGCTCATGTTGCAGGGTTAAAACCTGTAAGTGGGTTAGGAAGATTAAATTTCTGCTGTGAATAGTCATGGGATGTAGGACATAAAATTGGCATTGAGCTGTTCAGTATTTTGGAGACTTCTGTTTTTTTGAGAAATTCTGTACTTTCCAATAGCAGTAAGGTCTACTCATATAATTTTTAGATGCCTTGAGAATTTAAGTATGATGGAAATTTTGTTTGGTTGCTTTTTAAGGATATAACTCCTGAACTTAGATGTCAAATGTAGCAGTTACGTGTTGGTGTCTTCTTTCTCATTTGAATACTTTGTATTTATTTTCTATGCCGATAGCCCTGTTATAGACTTATTCAAGAGATCCAAGAAATCACAGTTGCTGCTACATAGTGAAATACAATAGCCAGATGTGATATCAATATTTTTGACACTGACATCATCTTAATATTTTCTTCTCATAATTTCCATTCAGTATAAAACTAAATGCAATTCATTTATGCAGAGCAAATTTTAATTGAGAAGTCAGTACCACAGGAAATAAATCCTCCTCCTACTGCTAATTAATTCTTTTCCTGTAGGCTTATCAAGACCCAACCGTAAGTCTGATGGGAAATCTTCACTTCATGCAAATAATGTTAGTCAAATGAACAAGAATGCTAAGAAAAAGAAAAACCTTTACACTTCTCAAAACGCTGGGTATAACTATAAACTGTGGGGGCAAAAGATTAGAAACAAAACCCTCTCTTCAGCCAACTAGCTGCATGTGTAAATTAAATCAACACAGGAAGATTAGGTAATGTGTTTGAGGGCATGCTGGGGCAAACCTAAAAGGCCAGTTTGAACTAGCTCTCAACATGAGACAGGTGAAATGCTGCATGCAGCAGGTAGACACCTTTGTAACTTCACAACAAAAGCAACTACTTCTGAAAGGTCTTCAAAAGGCTTTGCAGATATTGATGTCTATGCAAATTGGTGCTACCTTTTCTTTTTCCTTTCTTTTTTTCCTAACTGAAGAAGAAGAGTTCTGCTGTGCAACTTAACCTTGAACAGAACTAGAAACAAATATATAACCTTTAGAAAATGCCTCCAAAATAAAATATTATTTATTTTTGTTTTTAGAACCAAATTATCCTAATATTACCTTAAAGATATTAATGTACTCAGGTTACTTTTGTTAAAGACTGAATCCAATTATTTCTAGTACTGATATGAAAAAAGTAAAGAGATATCTGCATGCCATATATGGGTTCTGGCCATTAAACAGAGAAAAAAGTAGTGTTTTATGTAAAATTATATGCAAAATCTCTAAATTATTTACATAAGTAGAACTCAGCAAAGATAAGTTTGAAGTTTAATTGAATATGTTATTTCACGTCTTTTAGCCTGTAAAAAAAAGAGTTATATTTCCCTTAATAAAATTGTTCTAAGACTTCAGTTCCTTAAGTCTAGCCCTGCCCATAAATAAATAAATAAATAAATGTTACTAGTGTAGTACTTAGTACTTAAGTGTAGTAAAAGTTACTAAGTGCCTTACAAGGTAAGATGTTGAACATAACATTGATATTTTCTTTCTATTGGAGTACAAATGAAATTACTGTGATGATCTCTGCTTCATGCTACCACTTTCCTTTTGTGTGGCCAAAAATACAGGTCTTATCTGCGAATTCATAACTGGAAGTTATTTTAGTGCTTTGTATACAATATTATGACACAATATAAAGAAATATCTATATTTTATGTGGTATGCAATGTTTGCTATTTCAAAGATCTGTAGCTGGAGTTCTATCCAAGCCTATATATATTCAGATCTCAACCTTGTCACTACATAGACTTGAGAAACACAAAATATTGGTGTAGTATTTTTGATCAGAAATACTGATTTGCTGTCATCTTTCCTCTTTAGCTCTACCTGTCACCCTTAAAATGAGAAATATTGTTTCTGTCTTGCTGGTATTTATGTCTCTTTAAACCAGCTGCAAGTCCTTGCTCCTCTGCAGAGAAACTATGTTATGTAGTTGCTAAACAGTCCTATGCTCCTTATTTTAGACGGTAAATGTCTTATGCCATTGGAATTTTTGCACCCGTAGCAGCTACTGATGAAAGCAGCACTGGTGAAAGCATTATAAATATTTGAATAACATAAGATTTTTTTTACTGTATTGGACAATAGATTTATACGTTAAAGGCTCTGTTTTATATTACAAAAGTAAAAAGTAAAAATAAGTAAATAAGTAAGAAAAAATAATCATCCTATATGAACTTGTAGTCCAAGGAAATGTAGCAAATGTTACTTGTATTACTGCATATTGATAGGATTCTTAACACAAACATCCATTGAAAACTGAGCTCAGTTGACTGTCAACATTGTTTCATTATATGTAAAGTAGAATTGCTTATCAAAATTATTTTTACTATTTTGATCAAGCAGTAAAGAAATACTAAGAGTCTGAGAAGGAAGTTTATTTTCAGAGTAGAAATAAGTCAAGAATATTGACACAGCCTATTCCCCCAGCTAGGTGATCTTCCCTTAAACATAATGAAAACATCCAGCAACAGCTTATGTGCAATGAGTTTTGCTCCTTGATCATGTCTAGTTGGGAATCGTTTCACCTAACACATCAGCTGCTGAGCTGGTTTCTAGGGGATTTCTTTATAAAGAGAACCAGACTTTCAGAGTACAATTCATCTACACCTGCTTTACATCTCTGCTTCAGAATAAAATAAATTGTGACAATTTCTCTTCTTTCACTCCTCAGAGTGAAAAGATCAACAGATCTGTTTCAACAGATCCTTGTAAACCAGGTACGTACATGAAAACATAAAATTCTACTCATTTCAGCTCATGAGTGTTTTCTTGACTTGTGGCACTTTGCAGCACTGGAGAGAACAGGCAATTTTCAATTAACTACATTATAGCTCTTGTGATGCTTTGCCAAAATATTTAGAAAGCTAGTGAAGGAATAATTCAAGCTTCACTTGTTTTATCTCAGATTAAATCTAGGCCTCAAACAGGCTGTTGTTCTGGCTAGTTGCTCTAGAATCTACATCCGTTCTGCTGTATACAGCAATTTAATTCTCAACTCGAGGAGCCTATTTGACACACACTTAGCACTAGTTAATGGTTTCAGTGAATTCAAGAATGTCAGAGATGTAAACAGGACCCCTGAATCCTTCAGCATTTTGCAGTTAGGGAACAGCAATGGTACCATTCCTGAATTCCCCAGAACAGGCAAGCCCATTTGTGCTGAAAGGAGTGACTGATTCCCTGCCCTTCTTGATTCTCTGCCTTGCTCTCATCTCCGAAATTTTGTCCTCTTCTTTTGCAACTCCAATGCCTCTTGGACCATCTGTCCACACATATAGTTCATATACTCAGTAGAAAACTAAGTTCTTTATGACAGATTAGATAAATATGCACACTAAAATACTGTGACCAATAATAGCGTAAAAGCATTTTGTAACACTTTTGACATAGTCAAACATAATGTAAAAGCATTTTACATAGCTCAAAGGGGCAAAGAAAGGCAGGTTTTGTTGCAAGTTGGAAGCATCCAAATAACAAGGAAATGGAAAGAAAAACAAGCACAAAGGGCTGCAAACAAACAGGATGTCCAAATGAATAAGCAAAAAGGATGAACTGAACTATTTTCCAATTTATTTAAGAGCTAGTACATCTCTATAACTTTTACTCAGTCTTTGCTAAATGCTATTGTTTTAACCTCTATTGTTTTGTGGTTGGACTCAGTCTTGAAGGTCTTTTCCAAACATAATTATTCTACTAATCTAAGCAATTTTCTAAATTTCCTTATTTCTTCAAGAAGAAAAGTATTGGTCTCATTTGATGCTTTTTCTCACCAAAATACACTTGCAAATTTATCCATTATGTTCATAAATGTCTGAGGACAGTACAACCTGGCCACCATTATATGTAATAAGCTCTATTCTTCTCTTCCCACAGAATTTACACAGGAGAAAGCATAGGAAGATAGTCCAATCTATTAACTGAGTCATCAAAGTCTACCAAGATCACACACATTAAAAGATCCTTCTGAATATCCAAATGTCATATTTTCATTCAGAGGGCTTTTGAATTATCTTTAACTTCATGGACAGATTCTAAATTCTTTACTACTTCTGAATTAACTTGTTACTAAAAGAGGAGGGTAGCTTCACATTTATATAGCATGTTCATGTCATGGCTAACCTGCCATCTAGTATTATTGAGAGATATTAAATTGCTGCTGTGTTCCCTTGGGGAATTAAGTTGTAAAAGTTAATCAAAATATTCTGATAAAATCCAGTAACTATAGCATGCATGGAATCTGACTTGCCATTCTGCTACACTGGCTTTGCATTATCTTCACCAGAGTCAACAAAGATGCATCAGTATGGAAAAAAGTAAATAAAGACAGAAGCAGGCCCCATGACTTGTAAATATAGACCTTATTGTAAAGTATGCTGAAAATAGAAGAAAACAAACAGAGCCAAAATAATTTATATTTGATACAGCATTGGCATCCAAATGCTCTGTTCATTTATAAAGCAATCTGAAATATTTTGCAGAGAAAGTAGCATACAAATATGAAAAGATTTCTCTGGCTTATTATCTTTGTTGACATAAGGACCATGGTATCCATTCTAAATATATACAAAATGATCCTTCAGTCAAGCATGAACAGAGCAACACAAACACAAGAAGATTATTCTTGAAGAGGATGTACTAAGAAGATTATTTAGAAAACCTCCTCACATTCTGCTAACTAGATTGTTACGACTAGTAAGACATAATGATAGGAAGAAGGGGAAGAGAACAGAACGTCTTTGGATTTTAAAATTCATTTCTTGACATATCATTACCCAGGATAGAAACATCTTTATTCTTAGTGGCATTGTCTTTAGCCAGATGTATACATGCCTGTTTTGGTTTCTGGCATTCAACAACAATGACCTTTAATGTACAACTCTGGCTACTTAAAACATTTAATCCAGAGAGAAAGAATATCTCAGTAGGAAAATGCTGTAACTGCAGCCAACAAATTTAGTAGCAGCAAATTTAATAAAAGGCCTATGAAAACACAATCTCAGTGACAGTTGTCAAGGCAAGGTGCTACAATAATTTTGTTCTTTTAACTATACATGCATTAAAGAAACATTATTGAGTTCCAAAAAATAAAGTACAAAATACTACACACCATACAATGAAGTTTAAGAGTGATGGCAAAAAATTTAAGAAATACAAATAAAGTAAACCACAGAACAATAAAACTAAAGATGATATGTGCTTTAACTCAAAAGTAACTATAAGCACCTCCCTATACAGTTAATTACAAAAGTGTAAGTACTTTCAGAATATTCTTATAGGTGTAGGTCGTGATAATTTATAAAAGATCCTAATTCTTTGATTATTTCAAATTTTGAGGATTCCTTTCAGAGAAACTATCTGCTCCATGCATTGCCCCAACAGAGTACAATGAAAGTGACCCAGATCAGTGTCTGGAATTGTAATACCTATTTTTCATCAAGGAAATGGAACACATTTTTTTTCCTATTAGTTACAGAAGCTCTGAGGTAGGAACCACGCATTGCTATTTTACTAGTTGAAAGAATTTGCTGCCTCACCAACATGGCCAGATGAAAGCATTGTACATGTGGCTTTAAAATATGGATTTGGAAGTATATTCTTGTAATTCTTCAAGGATCTTATTTCACTCATTACATTTGCTGAAAGAATTTCCAAAGTTAAATGTAAAAACCCATGGGAATTTCTGAGCTATGCCGTATTCTCAGGCCAATATGAGCTGCAGAATACTTAAAAATGTTTGGAACCTCTTCTTCCAGAACTTCCAGCTGCAGTGAGTGCTCTGGAGTTTGAGTAAGCTTTTATCCAAACAAAGCTCCCAGAACAAAACTGCATCAAACTTTATAATTATTTACCTTGAAGTCTATCAAGTATCAATTTGTTGACTGTCAAAATTGTGCTCCAGATTCAGTAGCTAGTTCTGTACTGTTCTCCAATTTAAGAAATTTCTTCCACCATAGTCCTTTGGATGAACATAGTTAAAATTATTTTATTTAGGAAAATGGCTTGAAAAAGGCAATGAGAATGACTGTATATATAATGTTCTGTAGCAAGGGAAGGTATTTTAAAGTTTACAGGGTTTTTTTTCTGTTAGTGCCAGCCATCACACAATTTCAAGAAGAAAAAAAATCTTTAACACAAGGCAATTTAGATCAAGTGTCAGAAACTGTGAAATGCTTATTTATTTCAACAATGTTTGGCGTTAACTTTAAATGTTCACTTCTAAAACCATTCCCTTAGGATGCGTTGAATTGCAAAATCCATGAACCAAAAAGTTGTTTGCAGTTTATTTCTGTAGCTTTATTCACAGCACTTTCATTTGTGACTTCAGTGCTGACCTTATATACAATTTTTCCAAGTCACAGGAGCAGCATAAGATATCCTAAGATAGTTCACAGACTTTCACATGGACTGTATGATTCCAGTCCTAGTGAGATTTGTATCTGGTATCAGACACCAGTACAGATTAGGTGTTGACTTGCTGAAGAGCAGCCCCGCAGAGAGGGACCTGGGTGTCATGGTGGATAATGAGTTAACCATAACGCAGCAGTATGCTCTGGTGGCCAAGAAGGCCAGTGGGATCCTGGGGTGCATTAGGAAGGGTATCTCCAGCAGGTCAAGGGAGGTGATCTTCCCCCTATACACAGCCCCAGTGAGCAGCTGGACATCTGGAGTACTGTGTCCAGTTCTGAGCTCCCCAGTACAAGAGGGATGTGGAGCTGCTGGAGAGAGTCCAGTGCAGGGCTACGAGGATGATCAGGGACCTGGAACATCTGCCCTATGAGCAAAGGCTGAGAGCTGGGCCTGTTCAGCCTGGAGAAGAGAAGGCTGGAGGGAGACCTGATCAGTGGCTATAAATACCTCAAGGGAGTGAGTGCCAAGGAGGGGACTGGCCTCTTTTCAGTGGTGGACAGCGATAGGACTAGAGGAAACAGCCACAGGCTGAGGCACCAAAAGTTCCAAAGGAATTAAGGAAACATTTCTTGACTGTGAGGGCGACAGAGCCCTGGAACAGGCTGCCCAGAGAGGCTGTGGAGTCTCCTTCTTTGGAGGTGTTTAAAATCCCATTGGATGCAGCCCTGTGCCACATGCTCTAGGTGGCCCTGAGTGTGCAGGGAGTTTGGACTAGATTCTCCAGAAGCCACTTCCAACCTCAAACCTTGCACAACAATGGAGCACTAAGGAGAGGAAGAGCCTCTTAATCTTTTCTCCTGTATAACAACATGGTTTCCTCAGGAGAAAATATAACTTCTCTTCAGAAAGTCTATTCATGAGACTTCTCACAAATCTCATGACAAAGTAAAGTGTGCTCCCTTATAAAAGCTAACTTTGGCCCATTGCCACAACTATATTCTATATAAGCCATCTAGAAGCAGCTGCAGAAAAGAGGATGTGGATGAAAGTCAAAATAGTTTAGGAACTGTCAGTAAAGTAAATGTGCAAAGTTAAAACCAGCACTTCAGAAATAATCTGCTGTTATGTAAACCAACTACGTCAATTTTTTTTTCCAAGACTGAAAATTTTCAGATGATCTTACTTTTTACATTATCATACCTCTAGATTTTAATTTGAGCAGAATTATTTATAAAAAGTAACATTCCTGAAATGACTGATCTTACAATCTTTCTGTCCTACATTAATCATCTCCACTGTGGCTTTCTGTGGGACTAATTTCTTGAATGACATTTAAAGGACCTATCCCCCTTAAGTGTTGTCATACTATTTCCTACTGGGAAATAAATGCAATTGTCATGATATAGTCTGATTTCACAGATTTATTAAGCATAAGGAAATAATTTAAACTTGGATTATTTTCCAAATTCACCTTTTTTTTTTTTTCTGGTATTAATTGCTATCCTGACACAAAGTAGAATAGAACATATGGTATTTCTACAGTTCACTAAGTGAATGATGCATGTCACCATTTCTCTTAGGCAGAATTATATGCAGTTCAAAATTCATATAAATATTTGGTGGCAAAAAATGACCTAAAGCAGATGCCCAAGCATTCAAAAAGCTTCAGTGGAAAGGTCCCGTTCTCTAAGGTACTTAAGCTCACCAGGCAATGCCTTGAGAATTGAGAACTAGGTTGGCAGTAAGGGTGGAAGTTGTTACCTCACTTGATTAAAAATGGTATTGGTGTTGACACCTTACCACATGCTCAATTGTACTGTGATTCATTCCTTTATGCCACTGGGAACACTCCAGCTACAGTGGAAGCCAAAGCAGAAGTCCTTCTGAATGATAAAGCAGATTATAAAACCTCAATATAGAGATGTCTTTTCTCTCTTCACTTCTGTTATTTGCTTTATTGTTACTAGAGCTAGGTAAAAATAATCATTTTGCGAAACATTCCCAAACTGTTCTATATTTCCCAAAATGATGCTGAACTGTGACATTTTGGGGGACTTCTTCTTGAAGCTTTGGGGAAATTCAAAAAGCCGCTGTTGCTCAAAATGTCAAGCTGTGAAAAGCCATCTGCTACTGAACTTCTGAGTTGTGGAGAGAATCCTGTTACCAGCTTATGCAATTGGCATGGACATTATACAGATTTCTCCCCTTATTTTACACCCATACTGACTTAGCATTACAGTCCTCCAATCAAATGAGGTGATCCTCCATATGTAAGGAATACACACACCTCACTCCTCTTGTATACTCATTAGGAACAGTGCTTTTCTATTTACGCATAGGAAAGATATTAAACCACTGAAGAACCCTGGGCTATGCTTGATGTAGTGTCAAAGATATATATAATAAAAGCCTCTATTTATGGTGCCATGTAACAGAACCTTTTGACAAGATGCTGTCACTTAAGTGTCTTAATAGCATATGATAGAGGTTCCGTTCAAATCTCTAGTAATAGTAAATAATATTCTTGTATAATTGAAGAGAATAAACAGGGCAAATGGCATGCTGTATGCCATTCACTGAGTGAATACTACTATGTACTACTAAATAAATACTACTGTGAAGAAACCTTTTTTAAAGATAGTATAAAAATACCTGATGTACTGAATAGCCAAAACAGATTTTAATCCACATCTCTTTTTTTTTCCCTTGGCAGCTGACAGAGAATTTTTTCTAGCATATAACTCTGTGTTGACTGACATAATTCTTGCTATTTTGAATGAAAACAGTTATAACTGAGTCAACAATGAATTAATTTAAAATATCCTCCAGAAAGAGTAAGAATGTAAGACAACTTTATATTCATATTTCTAGCTCATTATCATTTTTCTTATGTTTCCTACGTTCTCCATAGTCATATTGCCATTTTACTATTAAAAGAGGCATTACAGCAGTTAGTCAAGTTACTACTCTTCCTTAGACAACCATTGTTATTCATTTGCTCACCTCGGTTCTTACCAAGTCAGTGCATCTGCTGCTGCTGAGCAATCAGGTTGTTCTCTTTGATCCATTCTCACTCACAACAAAGGAATCCCACTAGAATTCAGTGAACATGTCCATGAAGCACAAGGCCTCTGGCGTCAGCTGCTGGGTTGTTATCTCATTAATGAGTTAAAACTCAGCTACATTCTCAGTAATGGCCAAAGGGCATACAGTGTCAGCTGAAAGGTGAGAAAGTAAGTGACTGCACACAAGAGACATAAAGATCTACTTTGTCATTGCCTCATTCTAGGACACTGGGATATCTTCCATAGGCTAAAATGGCTTTTTGAATTTATGCACATAATGGCTTCTCAGTTATCTTTCCCTTTTCTTTGGTCCTGCCTATATTAAGCTGTCCATTTCATGAGCTGTAATATGAAAATAGAATGCCTGATGTTGCAGTGTGATGTGAGAGAGTGAAGGCGGAAAATATATATATATATAATCTTATATATATATATATAAGAAAAAACATTCAGAATACATCTAGGTATTTAGACAAAACAAATGCATATCAAACTTCGATCTTTTAAGCACAATCAGTAAGTTTTCCATAAGAATGAGCATGTTTACTATTAATATGGCATACAAACATGCATGTCTCTCTGATGTTTGTATATTGCAGTGTGTTGAATGATTTTCTGAGAAGGAAGAAGACATTTACACAGCATATGACAATCAAAAACTTTTAAAGAATAAAGAAACATACAGAAAATAATCAAATCTTAATGCAGTGCACTGATACTGAAAAAAAATAGGTTAAATATATGTACAACTTCCAGAAGATGCATTTGCTGATTGCAATAATTCTGAAAAATTCATATTTGAGTCTGATTTGCTAAAGACCCTCTGATATAAATCTCTGTATCATATAACTGTTGTAAAATGTCTGCATTTTGTCAGAGTAGAAGTAGCTAAATACAAATAATTCTGATAATCCAAAGAACTTGGGTTTTTTTTTTGTAAATACATAAATGTGACAACAACTTATTTTCCCTTCCTCTTCTAAATGCTTTTGAGGAATGTGCTTTCTTCTAATGTTCCCTACATAGGTCCAGAACTAAACAGCAAATTCAACGAGGCAATATGCCAGAATTACATCTCTTAAAAGGCAAAAAAAAATAGCAAATGCTATAGAAAAAAAAAAGAAAAGAAAAGAAAAAAGCTAGAAGGATAAAAGTTTCTTTTTATTTTCTTTTTAGGACAATTATAGTAATTGCTGCTACTTATCTGCCTGCATGATCATAATGGCCTTTTCTCATTTTTATCCTGGAAGAAAAAAAAAAAAAAAGGCTATGCAAAACAAATGCTTCCAGTATGAACTTGGAATGACATGTTGTACATGTATGGAATGTAAAACTTGCATAATCTCTGACAATCCCTAGCCACATGCAGAGCATAATGCAGTGCATTAATAATACTTAGACATGCAAGTAGAAGGACTAGGACCTTTCAGCATCTACACCAATAACAACGTTTCTTTCAGTTGTAAATGGCAACTGAAACTAATTGCTGTGTGTGGTTTCACACTTAGAGTTCATCGTACCCACAATGGTGGGGTACTATTTAACATTTCTTACCACAAAATGTGAGTGCTTATCAACTGGAAAGTAATAAATAAATGTAGTCAAATGGCCACTCTTGCAATAACAATTAAGTTCACTGTAGGTCACTATAGGAAAAATAATAAAGTCAAAAACAAGCAGAATTTTTAAGGAAGCACTTGAATAATGTTCAGCCTTACTAAGGACATAATTCTTAAAAATGTGTAAAACTGGCCAAATTCTCTTTCTACTATATGCAATGAAAATGTTACCAGTGTGTTTAATGAAAGTAGAATTAGGAGAGTTTTTAATATTTTTGACAAATTCACCTCTTAATAGCTGCTAATATTTATTTCATAGATTATTATTGATAGGCTAGGTAACACTGCTGTTCTGATGAGGAAAATATTTTTTATATTATATTTATTATTTAATTTGCATTAAATATAGCAGTCTAGAATGTAGTACTCCCCAAATAGGTTGTTTTTTATTTTAACTGTTCAGTGTACATAGGACATAAGTTTAAGTGAACCATCAATCCAAATACAAGGATACCTTGATAAAACTGTCCAAAGGATAGAACTGTTAAATATGTGATATGTAACTCAAGATATATTGCCAGAATTTCTGCTTTATCATTAATCTGAAAATGAAAACCTGTTTTGTGTGTCTGTTTGTTTGTCTTCTCAAGGACTGCAGTTAGTATTCATTTTTAAAATAAGAGGATTGCAATCACTCTTCAAGATTTCTTTGGGAAGATAGATCTATTTCTATAACCTTGCACTAATTCTATAGTTAGTGAGAAAATAATGACATTATTAAGTCTATCAGCATGCAGTTTAATTAAAGATACTGGAAATTATGGCAGTATTAAAAATTAACAGTAAGTGGTATTGTCTATACAAGGAAAAAAGCTGGGGGATCTGTTCAAGATGATTCTGTCTCTTAAAGATGTCTAAAAATACTTTTACTCCTGTCAAACATTTGAGTATGAATCAAGGGAAGAAGGTTTAGCTATTTGACTAAGTACTAAGTTTCTCTAATGACAGCAAAAGGAAATGTGAATGCAATTTAAAGTAACAAGAAAGTGAGGAATAAGGAGGGGGAGAAAGTAAATTTTATTCCCTATCTTGATTAATGTCCTGATGAGACTTCTTTTTCCTTATGCTTCCTATTTCTCTATACTGTAGGCATTATTCATCAACATAAAGAAGCTATATTAATTATTTCCTTGATAATAACCTGTTTTGATATGGATTTCTACATAAAAACATGCAAAAAAAGAATAAAAGTTCTTTTCAAAAAGTAATCTCTGGTGCAGTTTATTATTAGTATGTGCTCGTATATATGCTCAAAATGTTTCTTCTAGACACATACCTGACATGTCTCTGGCATGTCAAAATCAACCAATATTTTCTATAAATGACTCTATTATTCCCAGCTGTCCACTGAAATTTCTTACAACAGGCTTCTTCGGAAGGACTATTAGTATTTTTTTTCTTAATATGGCAAGAGCTGGCTGTCTACTTGCTTCCTTTCACAACAAATAGCAATTAGCACTTGTTTGAGGTATACATGAGGGATGGATTATGTTTGAAGTAGCAAAAAATAAAGCATTCAGTACTCAGATACCTGGTATTCAGTCAATAAGAAAGATGTTATATAAGTGTAAACTATTTATTACAATCTTTTATTTGTGTATCATAATCCTCTATTACAAATTATCTGAAAAATTAGAGGCTAGGCATCAGAATACATCTTCAAGAGACTCATAAAAAGAATAAAACCTGGCATACACTAAGATGGTGTGATTTACACAGTTACGGCATAAATTAATTGAATTTTAATTGATAAATATCCATCTTACTTTTGGCTATCTTACAAAACCCAGGCCATATAACATGTTTGATTTTAGAGAAATAATCATGATTATAGATTAACAGATAAAAGGTATTCACCTCTAATAACTTTTCACTTTCCTGTAAAGCCTTTCTAGTCTGCATATGACTATCACTAGCAATTATAGATTCCATTCATTATACTGAATAGAAGAATTTTCAATTGCCAATCTGAAAAGTAAAAGCAATATATTAGTTAAAATGCATTAATTGAAAAATGCATACCCTTACAATAAATATATAAAGATTTAAAGATCAAGACACCAAAAAAAGCATACAATAACACTTTCATGACCTGTCCAAAGCCAGCTGTGACTCTTCCTACTTTCAAAATCAATACAAACAATTTAGAAGTCTTAATTTTATTAGAGTTTCTGAGTGCCAAAACTGTCTCCACTGATGCTTTTATCATTCTATGAAAAAATACATATCTGTAGAATCCAGGCTTTAACAAGAACACAAGGCAAGGCAACAGAGCAAAAGAGTTATGAGTTGCTTGTTTTACCTTATTCATATTACTTGTTGCCATTTCAATTGCTATTTAGTTACAAAAAAGTACTTCTTCAATTATTAAAAAGATTATATACTTTTAGATTTTGTTGCCATATATGACATCTATTATGATGCACCATGCCTATCACAACTCTGATCATGAAGCACTGAGATTTTTTTTTTTTTTTTTGTGATGTAATTCTTAGACAGGACTCTAAATTTCCATAAAACAGGTAGGTAGCAGGTCCATTGACTTTATCGCTGTGCTTTCATGGCCGCTGACATTATTACTCCTTGTGACTTCTGACTATGCTAGAGCATTCCCATAAGGTATGATGTATACCATTCACTGGAGTGGAGGAAGGCATATCTAATCTTAAATAACTACATTAGCTTTCCAGAGATAGAGGCTGGGGAAGCACTGATGCACTGACCAAGCACAGAATACATGGACCAGCTCCTCCTCTTCTTTTTGTTTTTTTTTTTTTCATTCTGAGGTCAATTAAATAGTGGAACAGAATGTCCAGAGAGGCTGTGAATTTTCTGTCCTTGAAAGTTAAGAATACACTGAAGAAAACCCTGAGGAACTTGATCTGACCTCATTATTGATCCTGCTTTGACCTGTTTTATTCTATTATTTTGAGAAGCTTTTCTATCTCTTTGTAATGTACTATCCTGTTATGATCTGGCATCCTGGAGGCCACCAGATGATAGCCTTATCTTGCTGTTCAGAGGGCACTAGAGACTTGCATATACAACTAACTGCTCAGGAATTTTACTGACTCCAAAGCATATGTATAAACATATGTAAACATGTCAAAGCAAAGGTATAATCTAGACCTTACCGCACTCCAGAAGCTGTTCTTGAAGACAGAATTCTTCATCCTCTACATTGGTCTCTAATGAGTCTTTCTTTCTTCCTTTCTTCCTTTCCCTTCCTTCCTTTCTCTTCCTTCCTTATTTTGCTTAGACAAATGGCAAATGTGTGGATGACAAGTCTAAAAGCTTTGTCTGGGGTGATGACTCAGATATAATGTTGCTTCTTTTTTTTTTTTTCTTTTAAGTTTGTGTTTTAGATATGTAAGGGTTTTAGGAAAGGACTGTGTAGTTATCCTATCTCAGCTTCTCTGCTGTGGTTTCTTACCATCTGTCTTAGCTACAACAATTGTAATTTTCTTTCATTTTACCCAGAGATGTTTTCCCACTTCCTATCCAAATCACCTAAAATTTAAGTAGCAGTATACCTAGACTTGTTATGAAAACATGCTTGTCAAATTTAATGGGTAGAGTCTTTTCCCTTATACTTGGCTAAAAGAAAAGCTTCAAGAGCTGACACATGACAAGGTTTGTTGCAAACATTAAGCAGTATATTGACAATAACTATAATTAAAGTTGCCACAGCTTTGACCTGATTAAACACTGAACAATACAACTGCCACTCTTTGACTACCTTAGGCCGGTGAACATCTTATGATATATAATATCTTTTGGCAGCCAAGTTAATTATAACATAGTTGAATGCATTTCTTTAGAGGGGAAATATTTAAAGAAATTAATAGGAGAGGAAATTGTAATACAAACTGTCCTAGTTGTTCTAAATATTGCTTACAAGCATATCTAATATCTCTGAAATATGTTAGCTTTTCTCTTTTCTGTATTACCATGTACTCTTAACACTTTTCTTTTTGCAGATTATGTAAGACATTTACATTCAGTAGATGAACATCTAAATATACTGAGCTTTTCAGTGATAAAACTCAAACTATTTCCCAAAATATTCACAAGATCTGAACACTGATATAGTTGAGCACCTAGAGGATTTGAAGAATTTGAAGGATTAATGTGGATGGACCTTGGTTATTCCTTGGTCAAATCTTTTAGGTAGCACTGAAAATCATAACCAAGTTGTTTGTTTCAGCCCTTTGCATCAAAATGCTGATGCATTCCAATCTATTTCTAACACTGATCCATTAAAAGCTGACTGGATGAGGTGTGTACAAAGCAATTATATACAAGTAGTGCTAATGAATATCATTGTGATATTGGATTTTTCAGTGTACTGTGTGACAGTTTTGCTGAAGCAGTGAAAAGTTAGGAAAAATACATTATACCTGTGTGAACAACAAAGAAATTTTCTACATGTTGAAGAGCACCAAATTAAGAATTGCCTTCTTGTCGCTGAATGTATTAGAGGTAAATAGATGCACTATGATAGATTAAATATAATATATTTCCCATACAGCTGTAATCCCAAACTCTCCACAGTTTCAAGAGTACTAAACAGAAAGTTTCTTGTGCCATGCTGGTAAGCTCTTTGTCTCTGTAGTTATTATTACTGGGAAATCCATAAAAATATTTTTAATTTACTTTTTTATTTGTATTTCTAAGTCTGACTGGACTTCTCTCTTGACGATTTAGACTTCGTCTCATACTGGGAAAGAATGAGAGAGAAAGCATGCTGAATGTTCCTACCATCCTTCTCAGAAAAAAAAAAAATCAGATGATTCTTTACATCTTCCAAAATGATCTCTATATGAAGAAATCTACCTTATTCAGTAAAATCTTTTCTAAGAAAATATTTAAACATAAGACTGAAAGTACCTTGTACTTGGCAGGACTTCAGTATTTTCATTTGAATAGAGGTGATGCTTTTTGAATTTCACTCTACATCTACTCTTTTATGGACATAAACAATAGTCCAGAGGGAGAGATATTTGAGGTTCAAGTTTGCAATATTCCAGTTTCCTTTTTTGGAGGGGCATTTGTTAGTGAAGACAATCATAAAAATACTAGCTTTTCCTATTCCAGCTCATATGTTAACATAGTTAAGAGATATTGCTCATTTTTTATTCATTGCATTTTCTTCAAGCCTGGATGGAAATGCTTAATGCAAGGTGTTTTTATTTATATTTGCTTCTTAAGATAACAGTTTTAGAAAAAATATGTTCTTTTCCTTCTCTGGAGGTCTTCAAAACTTGCCTTGATGCCACCCTGTGCCACTTGCTCTAGGTGTCCCTGCAAGAGCAGGGGAGTTGGACTCGATGATCTCTAGAGGTCCCTTTCAACCTTAACCATTCTGTGATTCTGTGGTTCCTCTATGCAAAATTATATGTCACAAAAAGACTTATGGGAATATCTTTCACAATGGGCCACAGAACCCTCTTGCTTTTTTAAGATATTCAGTTCAAAGGCTGATGTCAACAGTACAGTGCTCTCTAAAAGACATATAAAATTTGTCAATGATCGAGTGCTTTAGAAATCTAGAAACCATTATGAGCCAAGATGGACTCAGACACTTCTCAGTGGTACCTAACCTTGTCTCCAACCTTGGGTGCATTCAGAAACTTAACACAGCCTCGAGTAATTTGCTCTGAGTGACTCTGCTTTAAGCTGTGGGGTTGAACTAGCAGGTGTCTGGAGGTACTTTCCAACCTCAATAATTCTGTGATTTTGACTTTTCTAATTGAAAAATTAATACATAAGAAGAATAAGAAGATGCTCTTATGATTCCAGACAGCAAACAAGTACACATTAGGAAGCCAAAAATTCACCTAGTTGCTGTCCATTTGACATGTGGTAAGGACTTTTCTTAACTCATCTTGGCATTCTTTGACTGATTAGCCAAAGCGATGGACTGATGTATAGATCACAATGTGAATAAATTTTGTTTGTTTCTCACTAAGGATATGATCATGAACCTGCACTTCCAAATAAAATTTTATAAAGATCTTTTGTTTCTTCTTATTATTGTGGCCTGAAGAATTACTACAATGAAACTACAGTTTATAGGCACAGAGGAGTTATGCCACATGTGACTGGCTAGCAGAACTATAGCAGATGACCAACTTCCCACCAAGCAGACCTAAATAATGACTAGTGGGCTTCTACAAAATAATCCAGCAAGTTTTATTAAAATCTATTTGAGCAGTTTTACTTTAGGTTAAAGATACAAAGCATTTGCAAAATGATAGGTAATGGAAATTCTTAAGGAAGAACTAAAATAACCTGAGGCTATAGTCCTAGTTAAACAGTACAAGATGTCAGCCAATTGAAGAGTAACAGCTTATCTCAATTTATCATTACATGGGTTGTACCTTTCTCTAATAAAGAAGGTAATTCAAAATATCACTACAAGATGCAAACAATTTGTTGTCCAAACAAAGAATATAGTTTTTTTTCTGGGAAACAAAATAACGCTTTCAGCACTTGAATTGATTGAGAATTTACAGTATCAAGTAACAGGACTAAACAGGACTAAACACTTTTTGATAATACTTTTGATATCTAATGATTGTAGTAGAAGTCATATTAATGACAGGATAATTAACAATCTCCTGTAATAAGCAGGACCAATCACTTTGAACTTAAAGGCAAAGATTCTTCAGCCATTAAAAAAAAGTTGTTACTGCTTAGCTGTTGATGTTCCTGACCTACATCTGTTACATGTAGGTTAGTTTGGATAAGGAGGAAACATCTGCTAATGTGATACAGAAGAAAACAGGGAATCACGGAATGGAATTTTTAATTGTTTCAAACACATTGATCATCATTTTGTGTCATCACCTCTAAAATTTTCACTGCATTACTCATCAAAAATTAAATCAAAATAATTGCCACATTCCAGTGTATATATATTGTTTATCAAATACCCAGTGTGTTCCTAATGCCATGTTTTTAGCAGGCAAAATATTGTTCTGATCTAATAAAACACTTACTTGTCCTGCTTTTGCAATTTCATTAAAAATAGCAAAGAAGATTATGTGAAAAAGAATAATACTGTAAAAAACATTTTCTATGTTGAAAAAAATAGTAATGAATAAGAATTTTCTCCTATGTCATCTATTTCATCAAAAATTTAGTAAAAAATAAAAAGTTATTAGTCTAACTTATCTTGATTTTAAAAGTATTTGCTTTTCCTTGAACAAAAAGATTTTAAACCAATCATAAGACAGTGATCTAGACCTATGAGTTATGCTCAATTTTATAATGAAACTGGATTATTAATGCTATTTTGACTCCACATAGAGAACAAATATTGAAAGGCAACCAGAATCATTGTCATGTGAATTTGCATTGATATATCCTCTATTTTTTTATTTTTTATCAGCTATTGTTAGTTTTCTTACTGTGTTTTTATATCTATTTCTTGATAACCATATTGTAACATATGACATTGAAAAAAGGACTGATTGTAAAAACAATTCACAGACAGAAAGTGACAGGATTTTTGTCTTTGACAGGTACAGAAAGGGGATCAGAGTTTCTGACCACGAACAGAACTTTTCTTGATTAAAATTCTGCCTCACAACAGCTCTACTAATATCAGTCTCATTACAGTGAGACTACACCTGTGCTTTATTTCTTCATTCTTAGATGTTATATTCTCTTTTTTCTTTTTTCTTTTTTTTTTGTTTCAGTTATGTGGAGGATATTAAGATGTGTAACTCAAATTTCATTAAAATGGGATTTTTCTTCTATAGAATCACTAGCCCTTTGGATAGTTTCTGTTTGTTTGTATTTCTTTTAGGCTACATGAAACACATTTCTTTGAACTAAATCAGTTTTGTTAAAACATGTTGGGGGAAATGAAAGTGGAAGAAACTAGCTAATCATATGAGGGAATAACCCACCATACTGGCATATACTTGAGCCCTATGACAGTAATTCCCTTTTGGAAGATTTAGTTACATTTCAGTGTTCTTCACTTGTAAACACTGCATTGCATTCAATATTTTACAATACTTACAACACTTAGTTTTCTAACAGTCACTAGGTTTCAATGCAGATTAAGCCTTCAGTGTTCTGAAGACATCTGAATATCTCCACTGCCCTAGGTAGCCATAACACCCGAAGAGGTCAACCTCATTAACAAGATTGTGATTCAGTTTATTATGACATTAATGCATGCAACAAAACATTGCTCCTGTGCAGCCATATTGCCATTGGCTCTTATTGTCAAATCCTATAAACTAAGCAAGACTGAGTTGCCAGTAGCTGGATTGGAGAATTCATAAAATATATACAGAAAAAGGAAATGATAGATTGTGAACATTTCTTGGTGTTGTAGAATGTATTCACAGTATATTCCTGAAGTTTGCAGTCTCTTCTTAACTGCTTATTGCATTTTACTGTCTTCCTAACTAGAAAATCTATTTTAATAATTTTAGAATAATTAAGATTAAAAAGTAGTATTTGTATTTCCGCCCCCATGTGGAAGCAATAACATGCAAAAATAATATCTGAGCAATCTAAAATATCCTATATGTTAGGAGAACTGCTAGTGTAGCAGAATTAGAAGTGGCTAAAGGGGAATGTCAATTTGATTTTTGTTATATTTTATGAGACTTGCTTTTGAGTGTGGTGTTTTTTGCCTACAATAAACTTTAGCACCTTTTTAACAATTAAAAGCTAGAAGAAAAATGAAACAATGCAGGACTGAACGTGAAGAATTTTGCTGATGCTAAAGTTAATTTCTGAAATTCTGAACAGAGCTAACATAGCTTAAAGGCAGCATCTGAGGAGAATCTGCTAACCATACACGCTATGGTGGTGTGTGATGGATGTATGTCCAGTATGTGCTAGTTTGAGCAAAGAAACTGAAGTGATGAGTTCATAAACCCATATATAGTTTTCACCATTTTGACTAGCCTAGGCATATTAAATTTTGGAAAACTTCAGCAAATGTGCAAAATAAATACACTTATAAAGGGATAAGTATGGGAAAATGCTTCAGTGCTATTATAACCTCTCATACTTTAAATGGTTGTAAGTGAAATTACCTGTCTATAGTTCTTTTCAGGGCAAAATTTATCTTTGAGTTAATGGCAGAAGGATATTTTCTCATAAAGTGAGTATCAAATCTTTCTTTTTCTTCATTTAATCAATACTCTTAGCATGTTGCATTTGTAATGGTGATATTCCAATTTTTTTACCTATTTTTTTATATCTATTTCTTAGGGGAATGAAAAGGTTATTTTTGCTTTATTTGTTTTAAAAAAATTAGCACGAGGTATAAGCATTAGGTTCTTCTTAAACTATAGTATTGTGTAGATCATAAAACATTATATATTGCATATGCTCTGCATGGAGAAAGTAGATTGTTTTTTTCATTTTAATTGTGTATTTGTTAATCTATTTCAAAAGTATTATGCTAATTATAACATTGTGTTTTGCATTCAGCATCTGAATAGCTCATTTTCAAAGGTTTTTTTTTTAATGGTAATCTGTTAATTACTTGTTTAATGGAGTGTGTAATTACCTACTTTAAGTTAGAAAACTGTTTCCATTTCAAAGCAAGAAGCCCATTCTAGAAATAAAAGTATGTAAATGCATTCCTTCCAGATACAGTATATTACTCTTACTTCAGTAATAGTTTCATTTACGTCTGAAAATAAGTTGTTGCCTACTCTCTCTGTAGTTATTGCTGATGCTGTGTTCAAGGATATTGAATCAATAGGTAAAAAAGAAGTATTTCATTAGTAAATATAGAGAGCAGGATTAACATTGAAAGAATGTGTCTTTTAACTAGAAATGAACAAGAAACAGTTTTCTAATGCTATAAGATTTAATTTGTGACTTGAAAAGAGAAGAAAAGGCACATTTTTCATTTTTTGTGCATAAAAAATTGTTTCAAAAATCAAATGGAGACCAAAGTCTCATGTTCAATATTTGCTTAATATTTGCTTAATATTTAGCTTAATATTTGAGATTGAATGTAGGTTTGAAATGTAAATTAGAAAGAAAATATAGCCAATTGACCATTATTGACACTTGTTTAGCTATCTCTCACTTTTAGATAGGCCAGTCATCTAATGAATACACCATTGATTTCACTTAAACTTTTTGCATATGACTAAAACTACTGCTTTCAATTTTCTTAAGTCTTTTGGTGCTGAAGAATAGGTCATTAAATGGGGCCAAAATAAGGATTTTCCTCCATTAATCTCACTTTCCAAATTGGGTACTTTTTGTCATTATCAGAATATGTATAATGACTTTGAAAAAAAAAGAAACTTAAAAATCATTCACCATCTGTGTTCACTAGTTCAGCAGGCTGGAATGTTCAAAAACAGACAGGTTCAACATGAAGAAGTGAGATTTCACATTTTCCCATATGTTTCCAAACACATTAGCTTCCAATACATTGTGGAGCTGCTTGAGACAGTCCAATGCAGGGCTACGAAGATGATGAAGGGTCCTGTGAGCAAAGGCTGAGAGAGCTGGTATTGTTCAGTCTGAAGAAGAGAAAGCTGGAGGCAGATCTTATCAGTGTGTATAAATACCTCAAGGGAGGGAGTGAGGAGGAGGAGGTTGGTCTCCTTTTAGTGGTGGTCAGTAATACTACTGCAGTAAATAGCCACAAACTGAAAGACCAAAAGTTCCACAAGATCTTTAGGAAAAATTTCTTAACAGTGAGGGTGACAGAGCCCTGGAATAGGCTGCCCTGAGAGGTTGTGGAGTCTCCTTTCCTGGAGGTCTTCAAAACCCAATGGACACAGTCCAGTGCACATGCGCTAGGTGACCCTGTGTGTGCAGGGAGGTTGGACCAGATGACATCTAAAGGTCCCTTCCATACTTAAGGATTCTATGATTCTATGTCTGTAGGTGATCATCAGTCTTTCATAGTTATTTCAATTTCCATTGCATATTTAATAATTGAGGTAAAGTAAAAAGATTACTTCACAGTCACTAATTAAACTATTCATTAAGACATTCAATATCTTCTCAAATAGATGAAATAAATCAGTATATTTTTTTGCAATATACTTACAGATTGCCTTGAAAAAGACCAAATAAAAAAAAAACGCACCTCAATAAAGATGCTTGGGCTAACATTTAGAATCTCTTCTCAGAAACATGGCACTATGCCCAAACAAAATATCTTATTACATAAGAAATAACTAGGGTTCAAAAAAAAAATAAAATACCACCAGCATATTTTAGATCAGCTATATACATCCTGCTAAGTTTAATTCCACTTTATAACGTCTATGACATAGCCCTAGTCCTTAAGCCAGGCCACAGTAGCTCTAATGCAGCCTCAGAGGCCAAGAAAATCCCACCACCAGTGGGATATGCTACTATATTTCCTTTGCCATGCCCATTCTAACCGCACCCTCCACATGACTCAACGCTTGTTCCCTCTCCCAACCCTAACCTTAACCCCAAGCTAACCCTAACCCTAACCCTATCCTTAGCTTCACTCGGGCATGTGCTGCATACAGGGCAAAGATGGAACCAGCACCACTCTCCAGATGCTGCTACACTTCATGGGGCAAGCTTGTTGCAACTACGCTCTCCACAGGACCCTACGCTTTCTCTCTCTTTTAACCCTACCCCTAGCCAGAACCCTCTCCCTAGCCATTCAACACAGGAGAAGCGGGGCAATGATGCCTAAAAGGCAAACGTCTTCCCAGAAACACTCTGCATATGTCATTATATTTCTCTTAGCAGCCTCATTTTATCCACACTCTCTACAGGACTCTCTGCTTTCTCTCTCTTAAAGCTAGCCCTAGCCCTAGCCCTAGCCCTTGTCTTTAAGCCAGGCCACAGTAGCTCTAATGCTGCCTCAGAGGCCAAAAGCATCCCACCACCAGTCTATATATGCTAATATATTTCCTTTTCCATGCCTATTCTAACCGCACCCTCCACATGACTCCACGCTTCTACTCTCTCTCAACCCTAGCCCTAATCCAAGCGCTAACCCTAACCATAGCCCTAACCCTAACCGTAACCCTAACCGTAACCCTAACCCTAACCCTATCCCTAGCTTCACTCGACCATGTGCAGCATACAAGGCAAAGATGGAACCAGCACCACTCTCCAGATGCTGCTACACTTCTTGGGGCAAGCCCGTTGCAAGTGCACTCTCCACAGGGCCCTACGCTTTCTCTCTCTTTTAACCCTACCCGTAGCCAGAACCCTATCCATTGCCATTCAACACGGGGGAAGCGTGATTATGCTGCCTGAAAGGCAAACGTCTTCCCAGAAACACTCTGCATATGTCATTACATTTCCATTTGCAGCCTCATTTTATCCACACGTTCTACAAGACTATCGGCTTTCTCTATCTTAAACCTAACCCTAGCCCTAGCCATAGCCCTAAACCTAGTCCTTTCGCTAAGCCACAGTAACTCTAATGCTGCGTCAGAGGCCAAGAATATCCTACCACCAGTCTACATATGCTGCTACATTTCCTTTGACATGCCTCTTCTAACCGCACACTCCACATGACTCCACGCTTCTTCTCTCTCCCAACCCTAACCTTAGCCCTAACCCTAAATCTTACCGTAACCCTAACCCTAAACCTAACCCTAACCCTAACCCTATCCTTAGCTTCACTCGGCCATGTACTGCATCCAAGGCAAAGATGGAACCAGCACCACTCTCTAGATGCTGCTACACTTCCTGCGGCAAGCCCGTTGCAACTACACTCTCCACAGGACCCTACGCTTTCTCTATCTTTTAACCCTACCCCGAGCCAGAACCCTATCCCTAGCCATTCAAAACGAGGGACCGGGGTAATGCTGCCTGAAAGGCAAACGTCTTCCCAGAAACACTCTGCATATGTCATTACATTTCCATTGGCAGCCTCATTTTCTCCGCACTCTCTACAAGACTATCTGCTTTCTCTCTCTTAAACCTAACCTAGCCCTAGCCATAGCCCTAAATCTAGTTCTTCCGCCAAGCCACAGTAACTCTAATGCTGCCTCAGAGGCCAAGAATATCCCACCACCAGTCTATATATGCTACTATATTTCCTTTGCCATGCCCATTCTAACCGCACCCTCCACATGACTCCACGCTTCTTCTCCCTCCGAACCCTAAACCTAGCCCTAACCCTAGCCCTAACCCCAACCCTAACCCTAACCCTAACCCAATCCTTAGCTTCACTCGACCATGTGCTGCATACAAGGCAAAGATGGAGCCAGCACATCTCTCCAGATGCTGCTACACTTCCTGGGGCAAGCCCGTTGCAAGTGCACTCTCCACAGGACCCTACGCTTTCTCTCTCTTTTAAATCTACCCCTAGCCAGAACCCTATCCCTAGCCATTCAACACGATGGAACCGGGGTAATGCTGCCTGACAGGCAAACGTCTTCACAGAAACACTATGCATATGTCATCACATTTCCATTGGCAGCCACATTTTATCCGCACGTTCTACAAGGCTATCGGCTTTCTCTATCTTAAACAAAACCCTAGCCCTAGCCATAGCCCTAAGCCTAGTCCTTCTGCCAAGCCACAGTAACTCTAATGCTGCGTCAGAGGCCAAGACTATCCCACCACCAGTCTACATATGCTGCTACATTTCCTTTGCCATGCCTATTCTAACCGCACCCTCCACATGACTCCACGCTTCTTCTCTCTCTGAACCCTAAACTTAGACCTAACCCTAACCCTAACCCTAAACCTAACCCTAACCCTAACCCTAACCTTAGCTACACTCGGTCATGTACTGCATACAAGGCAAAGATGGAAGCAGCACCACTCTCCAGATGCTGCTACATTTCCTGCGGCAAGCCCGTTGCAACTACACTCTCCACAGGACCCTACGCTTTCTCTATCTTTTAACCCTACCCATAGCCAGAACCCTATCCCTAGCCATTCAACACGAAGGAACCGGGGTAATGCTGCCTGAAAGGCAAACGTCTTCCCAGAAACACTCTGCATATGTCATTACATTTCCTTTGGCAGCCTCATTTTCTCCGCACTCTCTACAAGACTATCTGTTTTCTCTCTCTTAAACCTAACCATAGCCCTAGCCATAGCCCTAAATCTAGTCCTTCCACCAAGCCACAGTACCTATAATGCTGCCTCAGAGGCCAAGAATATCCCACCACCAGTCGATATATGCTACTATATTTCCTTTGCCATGCCCATTCTAACCGCACCCTCCACATGACTCCACGCTTCTTCTCCCTCCGAACCCTACCCCTAGCCCTAACCCCAACCCCAACCCTAACTCTAACCCTAAACCTATCCTTAGCTTCACTCGGCCATGTGCTGCATACAAGGCAAAGATGGAGCCAGCACATCTCTCCATATGCTGCTACACTTCCTGAGGCAAGCCCATTGCAACTGCACTCTCCACAGGACCCTACGCTTTTTACCCTGGCTTAAGCCAGGCCATAGTAGCTCTAATGCTGCCTCAGAGGCCAAGAGTATCCCACCACGAGTCTATATATGCTAATATATTTCCTTTTCCATGCCTATTCTAACCGCATCCTCCACATGACTCCACACTTCTTCTCCCTCCGAACCCTAACCCTAACTCTAACACTAACCCTAACCCTAAACCTATCCTTAGCTTCACTCGGGCATGTGCTGCATCCAAGGCAAAGATGGAACCAGCAGCACTCTCCAGATGCTGCTACACTTCCTGCGGCAAGCCCTTTGCAAGTGCACTCTCCACAGGACCCTACGCTTTCTCTCTCTTTGAACCCTACCCCTAGACAGAACCCTATCCCTAGCCATTCAACACGAGGGAACCGGGGTAATGCTGCCTGAAAGGCAAACGTCTTCCCAGAAACACTCTGCATATGTCATTACATTTCCCTTGGCAGCCTCATTTTATCCGCACTCT
>JAUBOD010000924.1:5857684-5874330 GCA_032353885.1 Nothura maculosa
GCAATAAGCAGCAGTGTTTCTTTTGCTTATTAATTTTCCTATCATTTCAGAACAAAAACATATATTTAAGGTATTTTTTTGTTTGAAGAGAACATCTACACAATTATATGCAAATATAATATTGTAAAAAGACGCTATTTTCAGTGGATGGATGAGGTAAATGTAACAAGTTAGCTACTGCATTTTTTGGAGTTGTTGACTATCTCAGTACATTTATTTCATTTGGCATGAGAATTTTATGAACTGTGTTGAAGTAGTGGACAAAAGCCTTGATGAATTTGGCTTATGTTTTCAGTTAAGGATTGCCCATGACAGGTTGTATTATTTATTTGAAACTATTAACTGAGTTACTGGAATAATTTTTAGTCAACTTCCTTGTCCATAATCTTTTTGCAAAGAAGATTTTGTTTGAATTAATACTTTTGTCACATAAAGGCAACATGCTAGGTTCACCTGCATGACTGGTATGAATTGGTGGTACATTGTCAAGCGCTGAAGTTGCTGCATGTTGAGTTCTGCAGCTGGTGGACAGGGGCCCTGCAGGTGGGGCTCATGAGGGGAGGAGGGCACAAGAATGAACTATTCACTCGTGTTCCTCTGCCAGGCAGCTGTCCCCAGCCTTAGAATCCTCCACAAACAGGGCAAACAGGACCCTGCGCTTTCTCTCTCTTTTAACCCTACCCCTAGCCAGAACCCTATCCCTAGCCATTCAACATGGGGGAACAGGGGTAATGGTGCCTAAAAGGCAAACGTCTTCCCAGAAACACTCTGCATATGTCATTACATTTCCCTTGGCAGCCTCATTTTATCCGCACTCTCTACAAGACTCTCTGCTTTCTCTCTCTTAACACTAACCCTAGCCATTGCCCTAGCCCTCGTCATTAAGCTAGGCCACATTAAGCTAGCTCTAATGCTGCCTCAGAGGCCAAGTGTATCCCACCACCAGTCTACATTTCCTTTGCCATGCCCATTCTAACCGCACCCTCCACATGACTCCACGTTTCTTCTCTCTCCCAACCCTAACCCTAACTCATTATAGAGATAGATATTTTCAGTATTTTTCTTGTTATTGTATTTGTAATAAACTACGTTGTATTTCACTGAGTGAAAATATGTCTTATGCAAATTTATGTTGTCTGAATGTTTTTATCTCTATGAACATTTTCTGCAGGTTTTTCTCTTCTTGTGTTCTTTATTTCAATGTTTGTTTTAAGTTATTTTCATTTTCTGAGTCTCGCTTCCTGTTAAAATATTACATATAAACCTTGATAACTTTAGTGTCATATGTCTCCACCACTGAAAGAAAATATTTTGAGGAATACAGCTCAAAGCTGAATATGAAAGGCTGTTTGCTGAATTTACAGAGTATCATATAGAATAATATAGTCTCACAATTGGAATGTTACTAATGTCTGATATGCTTTATTTTTTGGAAGTAATGATGTGAGGAGTTTTTTATTTGAGTTGCATTTTGTAAGGAAAGACAAGTTTGATTGGAGATGAAACCTGCTGATCTTCCAAGGTTAAATGAACTGGGAGTGGCTGAACTCATCTCTTAACAGGGATACCAAATATTGTGATAACTATGGTCCTACTCTGTCAGTACTGGATTCACAAACGCTCTGTTGATGGTAGGATCGATCACCTTTAAAACAAGTAGTTGGATTCACGAATAGCAAGATTTATTCAAAAGCAGGTTTTGAATGTCATTACAGGAAATTCTGTCTTACAATGTGGGGTTCTTAGCTAGTACCTAGTGTACAAATGTGCAATCATCACTCAGTCCAGGAGATGGGAGAGGGCTCTCAACCTCGAGTAGTCTCGTCAAGTGTTGTCCTCTACCCAGGAGAGGAAAGGGGTTCAGCCCATTGACATTCTCCCATCCTTCTTCTTAATCCTTTAGGAATAGGAGGACATTCTTCCTCCTATTTTCCTGCTTTGTTCACCTTTTATATATTTTATTTTATATTCAGGTGGAGCTTGAGTGACTCTAGCCATACACATTTTTGTTTTTGATTGTTTTAAAAAGCCTTCAGAGTCAATAAAAAAATCTAGGGAGCATGCTCAATGAGGAAGAGTCATTTATTGAAGGCAGATAACTTTTGAGATAGGGTTGTGTATTGGCATTGTAATGAGATTAGAATGATGAGAAGTTTGAGCAGACTCCATCAGAAGGGACTGTTTTGTCACCATTGATGGCCCAGCATCAGACATCTTATCATACTGTGTGGTTTATCAGTTTCATGATAAGACCAGATTGCCACCTCTACAAGGAATACAACAGAGTTTGGCCATGGTGCCTTCACTCCACGCTGCCCTCCATTCATTCATCAGCTGCAGGCACTATCAGGTTACCATCTCTGCAGGGAATACAACAAAGTTGGCCATGGTGTCTCCATTCTGATCCCCTCTTCATTTACTCTCATTAGTGTGTGCTAGGAGGGCAGATCTTGTTGCCAAGGGAATCGTGGAGAAGTAGGTTCCACACACACCAACTATCTTGGAAATGGTAACTCTCCCTCACCTCAAGCAGGCCTCTGTAATGCCATAATTTTGGTTGAGTCCTACTTTTTCTCTAATTTCTCCTTTCTAGAGCATTTTTTTTCACAATTTGTTTATAAAAATGTCTTTTAAAAGAAAACATTAATCTAATAAAGTAGACTTTCACCACTGGAATCCATATTCAAATCCTGTTAGGTTCACAAATGAATGAGTTGGTGGTCTCTGTCTAATTCTCTCTGAACATCTGTCTGGGTCACTAAGCTATTCACAGGCTTTAGTATGATTGGCAGTTCTGTCCAGAAGGGACTCAGACTAGAGCAGCATGGCACACTAAAGATGAGCTGCAGGTGTATGGCACTTGCATGTGGATTATTGTTATTTTGCTGTACTGTATTAAAACAAAAACAAACAAAAAAGCAAACCTTTAAGAAGTAACCTTTCACTACATGTGTCCATACACATTTCATTTTTTAAAAGACAACCTATGTAGAAAGAATAGCTAGAGGAAAAGTTAATATAAAAAAGACTAATCTCTCACTCATTTTCTGAATATTATGTAAAGTCCTAATTGTTTTTGAAGGGACTTGCCTGTGTGGGTATTTCTGCTATATTTTGTAAGCATACGTCTCAACCTGGTGTTCTGATCCTACTGTTACAAGAGCAATTATTAGGAGTGTAAAGGAGGAGAAAAAAAAAAGGCAAACTTACTTAAAAAGTTATAATCATAACATCTATCATCTGTCAAAAGTAAATGAATATTGTCAGAAAAGTAAAATCAGAACTCTGGAGACATTTTCTACTTTGTCATTTTTCTTTTCCGAAGGAAAAAATCAAAAGTGTCTTTGGGGATTTCACTCTTCTTGCCCTTCACAAAGACAAAAGTTACTCTATACAACCAGGCAAGCAACCTGGTAAAAACAGTGTAACAATATAGTTATATTTAAGATATTTTAGTTTCAGATACTTTAACCTCTTTTACTCTCATACTTTATCTTTCTTGCAAGAGACAACTTTTTGACCTAAATGACACAATTTAAAATAACTTTTAATTCAAAGCTATAGAATTCTGCTGTGTCTTTACACTCTGCCATACTTACAAGAACTAATGTATCTGATATGTGTAAAGGGTGAGTGCTGTGTATAGGTTTCCCTGTGTAAAGGGAGACCTATTTGTAGATATGTCTATTTCTTTAATTGGTAAGCAACAAATTTTGTCATTTTAAACAAAACCTGAAACCAATTTTTATTATCTACTAAATAGCAGGATATGAAAGACTATTTTTCTAATTTTCTTAGATACTTAAATATGCAAATAGGCACTCAATTTGGAAAAGCACTTAATTGAATTAAGAGCTTAACTCTGACTTTCAAAATCCCACACATACTTATGATACATTAGATTCTAATCTGCTGTCACACTTAGGTCTCACACACTAATTTTTAAAGAAAATCACTCTTAGCAAGTGGTTTCCTGAACCACATTCATTCATCTATTCTTGCAGCCATTTCTAATCCAGGATTGGCAGAGGATAGCAACGAGTGCTTTCCAATTATTTCAGAAAATATCAAAACAATAATCTTTTTTTAAACAAATAAAATATTTTGTTAAGACTGAAGAGTTTCTACTTGATTCATTCTAATTTAATTCAATTTACTTTTTTATTAACTAGAATGTTGCCATTTTAAAGTGATTTTTACTTGCTTTGTAATTTGCTTTTGTATTTTGCTTTAGTTTATTTATTAGTAACCAAAAAGTCATTTTGGCCCTTGTATTATTTTTCAAGCACACTACATTTAAATTTTGTTGTGTACAGAAACATTTGATGCTCACCTAGGAAAGATTATCTTATATTTTTATATTAATCAGTCTGATGACTTCCTTACCACCTTACCACCTTTATGAAAATATAATGAAGTACAATTAGTTGCTATAAAGAAATTTTAAAAGGTTCATGATATTATGAAGATGTTCATAAATGTCTTTTAAAATCATTTTCTGGCATGCAATCTGAGAAATTTTGTACGGTTTCTCTACTTTGACAGGTCATTTATTGAAAATCACTTATTACAAAATCACTTAAAACTCCACCAAATATATATATTAGCATTTTTATTGTACATAAGCAATTTCCAGAGTCATATCTTCACCTATCTGGTACTTTGAGCAGCACTACCATAACAGTATTAAATTTAAACACATTGATCTATGCCTATGTGATTCACTAACTTCATTTTTTGTCTCTTGAAAAAAAAAAGACAAATAAAAAATCATACTTTCTTATACTCTTTTTTGATAGGAGATTTCAGCACTTGAAATAATAATATGAATGATTCAGATGGTTAAGTAAGCAGTTTTGTGCTTTATTTTTAGAATTCATTTTAATACATACATTTTAATACATATATAATTTACATATAAATTTTAATACATAATACAATTGTAATACATAAAATTGCTAAAAACTGAAGAATTATTTCTAAAATGCAATTGGTTACAAAACTAGGGAGATAAAAAATATCAGCAAGAGAAATATTAGAGACAGACAACAGGGTTTTAAGTAAAATAAAACTAAGGACTTGGAGATCTGTAGACCCCTTAAAGAGTAGCATAAAACGTGAGTTTTGGGTTATCTGGCTTGTAGATATAAGCCTCAAAAATGGTTTGTAGCATTTTAAGTAGCAGTAATAAACTCTCACAGCTTATTCCACCTAATTGACCCAGTGACCACTACAAAGCTGTCAGCCAATTATGGATTGATGCCTCAATTACGTTTTTATTTTCCTTATATAGTTTACTCATCCCTATATCTTGGCGTCTTTTACTCCATAAATACATAATAGTGAAAGAACTCACAAGTCAGATCTATACAAGAAAACACTTTAAATAAAACACAAGAAAATAAAATCAAATTCTTAATGAAAACTATTTTACTGTATCAAAAATAGGTACAAGGAGTACATGTACTTTTGTATGTATGAGTTGTGTAAAGAAACAGGGTATGAAATAAATAAAAGAATTTATGTAAAATTAAATACAACTATATAAATTTAAACTGTTTAAATACTTTCTCTTTATTCAATTTCAAATGTAACTTCTAATGAATTACTTTCCATTGTTTCTGAATCTCCCTTTTTGTTTAAAACATACTTTGTCTGCATATTCTTATACAATTGGATGCATTCCATTATGTAATGGGTTTTTCAATTCATTTTATGTCACACCAGGCATTTTCTTTTCTTCTTGTCAGATGTGCAATTACTAATGCTTTGCTCATTATATTACTGCGTCATGCCTTTGTATTGTACAAAAAAATATAATTGAGATTCAGTGAGGAAGAACACCAAATGAGTTATTTATGAATTAGGTTGCCCTTTTTATACCTTAGGATACCAAAAAGAAGCCATATTGTAATGAAGTCTAAGAAAGAGTTCGTGTGGTTTCATCGTTCTAGACCTATAGTGCAGAGATTCAGGAATAACAGATAAAGTTTTCAAAAAACAGTTTAAGAGTTTTTCAGCTTCTATTTAGTCTATCCATTTTAGAGACGACTTTTCCAAGTTATTTCAAGGTACTTCTCTGCACTCTATTTTTGGTTTAAGCAGATTGTCACCACAATTCTCAAAAAAAATCCTAAAGTACTTTCTGATGAGTCAATTAAAAAAAAAAGAAAAGCTGACGCTTTTCTCTACTTCTTTTTGCTAAACTAATGAATGATTACCATGCAGCAGAATACTTTGCATAAATATCATGTTATTGATATTACTTATATAGGAAAAATTGCATATTTACTGAAAGAATTTTTAGTGCTTTTAAAACTTCCTTTGAAATTACCTCTCTGAAATGAAAAAAAAAAAAATGGAGTAGGGATTATGAAATTATTGTAAGCAAGCCATAGATTGCAAAAGCTTCCAAATTCTTGCATTAGGATTACTATATTATACATACTATATTATACATACTATATTATACATAAATAAATAAACTATTAATTTAAGTATAGACATTTTAGCTGTTGAATATAAATAAGGTTCTGTAGCAATCTTTATTTGATTTGACATAATTTAGATGAGCCAAATGTCAAGCAATATACCTCCGACCAAAATGTTAGTCTAGCTTAAGCATTCACATAAGCTTATGATTGTGCAAGTTAATTGAGAGAAATTATAGTGAGGAGATCAGAAGAAACAATATATGTATATGTAACTTCTAAGGCATATACTACTAAGAAGATGTCACACATTTCATACATTTCATACATTTAAATGCTAAAGATCGTAGAGGAGGTGATAAAATCATATAGATTTAAAGACGTATATTACTTTGTGATCTTATACAAAATCATTGAATCATAGAATCCTTAAGCTTGGAAGGAACCATCTAGTCCAATCTCCCTACACACACAGGGTCACCTAGAGCACGTGGCACTGGACTGTGTCCAAATGAGTTTGAAGATCTCCAAAGAAGGAGCCTCCACAGCCTCTCTGGGCAGCCTGTTCCAGAGCTCTGTTGCCCTCACTGTTAAGAAATGTTTTCTTAAGTTCCTGTGAAAGTTTTGATGCTTCAATTTGTGCCATTTCGTCTAGTCCTATTGCTGTCCACCACTGAACTGACTGAATGCCAGTCCCCTCTTTGGCACTCACTCCCTTGAGGTATTTACAGACACTGATCAGGTTCCCCCTCAGACTTCTCTTCAGGCTAAACAGGGTCAGCTCTCTCAGTTTTTGCTTCACAGGACAGATGTTCCAAGCCCCTAATCATCCTCGTAGCCCTGCACTGGACTCTATCCAGCAGCTCCACATCCCTCTTGTACTGGGGAGCCCAGAACTGGACACAGGACTCCAGATGTGGCCTCACCAGGGCTGTGTATAGGGGGACAATCACTTCCCTGGACCTGCTGGAGATACCCTTCCTAATGCACCCCAGGATCCCATTGGCTTTCTTGGCCACTACAGCATGAAATAGGTCAATATTCTCTAGAACTGCATTTATGGCAGGGCCTATGAATGCTGCATTGCAATTTCTATAAAGAATATAATATGAAGTTTTCACCTTGACATTATCAGAGTTACTAACTGATGATGCTTATCATAAGTTTAGGTTTAAACTTTCCAAAAAGCTTGAATGCTTGAATTTAAAAGAACATATTCCTATGTAGATATAATCTGCAAGCATTGCATCATTTTACCCTACAACATCAGTCTTAAATACAACACCAACCTGGAAGGTGGAAGATTTTTTTTGCCAAAATGCTGGTCAACCTCAATAGGAGGTCTTTAAACTTAGCAAGAAGAGGGAAGAGGTGTGTGATATAAACAGGGCAATCAATGTCATGTAGCCGAAGGCAGAAGGTGCCCAGCAGCAGCAGTATAGCAGTGGTAAAGTGAGTATAGGATATGATTATAAAGAGTCTTCTTTCACCACTCCAGGAAAACCTTAGGGCTCAAATAATCCCCTTAATTGCCTGTACAACAATGCATGAAGTGTGGAGAACAGGATGAACTGGAGATATATGTACAGTCTCAGCATCATGATCTTATTGGAACTACAGAGACCTAGTGAGATAGTTCACATGGCTAGAGTGCTGTCATAGAAGGCTATGTGCTTTTTAAGAAGGACAAACTGGGAAGGTGAGGTGGTGGAGTTGCTCTTTATGTTGGAGAGCAACTGGAATTTATGGAGCTCAATCTGGGAGTGAATGATGAGTGGGTTGAGAGCTTGTGGATAAGGGTTAAAGGGCAGGCTAATATGGGAGACACTGTGGTGAGTGTCTGCTACAGGCCTGATCAGGAGGAGGAGGTTGATGAGGCCTTCCACAGGGAGCTGGAATTTGCCTTGTGGTCACAGGTCTTTGTTCAACTACCCTAATATCAACTGGAATGACAGCACAGTGAGGCACAAACAGTCCTGGAGGTTTCTGCAGTGAGTGGAGGACTTTTCTACACAGGTTGTAGAGGAGACAACGAGGTGAGGTGGGCCCACTGGACCTTGTACTCACAAATAAAGAGGAACTTTTTAGAGATATAAAGGTAGGGAGTAGCCTTGGCTGCAGTTGATGGAGTTCAGAATCCAAAGAGGAGGAAGCAGGGCTGTAACTGGCCTTGTAACCATGGACTTCAGGATAGCAACTTTGGCCCTTCCAACCTTAAGTATTATATGTCTCTATGAGATGCCTAATTTGAGAGTACATTTCTCAGACTGGACAATGAAAGTGACTTTATGGGAAATTGGACTTTTCTGATAAAAAATAAAATGAGAAACTTTTAGTAGAAAATATGTTTTATTTATTCATGTCATTTATGTCTTTGAGTCAATATCTTCCACTGATAAAGAGCCAAGGATTAAGATATTTCACGGAAAATTATATTAACTATCAAGTTATTAACTATCAGGAAAAATATGCCATGAGTCATTGCTGGTGAAGCTTTACGATTATGGAAGGACTAAGCACTTGGACGAATACTGATAAGAGCTTTACATGGAAGTGTGAAGCTCAAGTCTCTTCTTCCAGAAGATTTATAAAAAAACAAGTATTCTCCAGCAGGAAAGACAGAAGCTCTTCACCCTAAACTACTGTCTTGGCTATGACAGTCAGTAAAAGCGTGGAATACTACAACTGAACAGTGTTCTGAGTCAGACAGCCTAAGAGTGACAAGAGTTGTTTGGCTAAATCTGGAATATAGTTGCAAGCCTGAGTCTTTCCTCCTCCCTCTACAATGTGATGCTCCTTGTCGAGAGTGTTTTGGTTGCTTTTTGCTTGGAATTTGAGCCATCTAACACTAGGAAAGCAAAGGAAAGGAATGATTAGTTTTTGAAGCTAGGTAAAAAGATTAAGAAAACTTATTCAATACTTCTGTATTGTAAATCAATAAATACATATCTGAAGATCCTAGTGGTGGCTATATTTTAGTTTTTTTGATGTAGGAAAAAAAAAGAGGCATTTAAATGTTTAACTCCCTCTGATAATATAGAAAACAACCTTCTCAAGCAGAGTAGGATCTAGACTCTTTCAGAACTTCCCTATATGCTGATGATTGACATTGAAGCTTTCAGTGTTATAGCTATTTACTTGTTTCTCATTGAAATTAACTTATGTAAAAATAATCTTAGTTGCTTGGAGTCACAAGCTTCTGACAGAAGTAGTATTTAGAAATCCCTTATTTTATGTAAGATAGTTGCCAAAATCCTGCAAGTGAATTGCACTGATGTGGAAAAGCAACTTATCAGAATACATAGAAACATCTTCGTATTTGCAAGATTCTTTAAATGAACTAATTTTCAATCTATCAGAGATAACAGGAACAAATCCTAGACATATTCTAGTAGTCAAGTGGCCATATGTCTTTCTCTGTTTATCCTATTACTTCTTTTTGAGATATTGTTAGTTATAAGCATTTTTGCCTCTTCTTATTTTCAACTATTACTCTCCTTTTATGCATCTTCACACTCTAAAGAATTTCTAAACTTTAAATCCATACCCAGATATGGCAAGCAGAGTACCAGAAAAAAAATATAGACAAAATGAAATGATCTTCTTACAGGAAGATATTGACAGATGTTTTCATCAGATCTTTCCAGATAAGCAGATAAAGACAAACATTTACCATCAAAGGACATCTGAAAACTTCTTGTGGTTATAATTTTTTCAATTCCTTAGGTATACATCATTAGCTTAGTATCAAGATTAACATAAAGAACAAAAAAGAGGCTTATAGTGTGCTGTTTATGCTTGCTAATCTACTATCTCTGATTACAAAATGGCAACAGACACAAAAACAAGGAAGAAAATTTTCTTTTTAAAGGCATTACACAAAACTCATAAAAGAGACATGTTACAGCAACTATTGTTGTAAAACTATTCTAACATTTTGACTGTGGAGCTATTTCTTAATGTCTGTCCTTTAAAAGACTATGCTTTCTGTCCGAGAAAGTTGTTAGGGAGTTTATGATTCTTATTTAATTATTGAATAGAGATATAGAAGAACAACTGCAATGAGCTAAAGAAATGCCTCAGAAATAAATGTGCCTTTTTTTTCTAGAGATGAATAATGTTCATTTTTTCTATTTAACAAGAGAGTAATTAGACTACTTCTGTCTCATTTATGCTCACAAGCACGGTCTACCAGTCTACTGGCTTTAGAGATTTAATAAAGTCTCATCGAGACTTCATTAATCTACATATTCTGTAATTTTTATAAACTAAAAGGAAGATTTTTCTCAATTAAAATCTATAGGAAGAAAAAAAAAAGTGGGAGCATCATCTAATATGTGAGTACCCTCCAAATAATTTCAATTAAGCTACACATCATATAAATGATTTGTATGTATTTTGTGAACATTATTCTTGCTATTCTTCTCATTCATTTGCTTTGATTTCAATCAAACTACGATTGGAAGTCCTTGAGAGTTTTACAATTTATTTCATTTAGCATCTCATAACAAACATCAGTCATTTACAGTGGGTCTCCAGGTGATTACTGTGAATTAGTGAGGTTCCTCTATATTTCAACAGAAGTAATGAGCTTATACCTCCAGGTATTTATGATTTACTGAATAGTTCTTCTTTCCCTTTCTCTACCTTGCTTATTAAACAACACTTCCCTCTTGGAATTCCCTTTATTTCATCTATTGAACATAATAATGAAAAACATGCAATTATGATTAGCCACCTGAATTACTGGATAAGAATTGAATTTTAATTAATTACAATAGGACTAGCTAATTCCCTTTATTGGGAATGGTGAGGAAATGAATCATCTAAAACTAACGATACATCTCATGACTACCTTCTAAAACAACCTCCATGTGTTGACACAATAACAGTCTCAATATTACTTTTGACTGTCTAAATATTCTCTACAGTTTTACTGGAACCCAGCATTCATATTTGCATTCTGTCTTAATATACATTTAGAATGTTGCATTGCAGGATTAAGCTGCTTCTGCAAGTTATCTCAATAGCAGCCTCTATTTAGTGGGAACTGAAGTGGCTTTTTCAAGTTTTTACATTTCTCTCAGTTTTCTAGAATGCATATACATTATCCAACATAAATAATATCCATAATTAAAACATCTAAGGGGAAGGTTTGTAATTCTGAAGCTCTTTGGACCTAAGCACATATCTATATTGTCAACCATGTGATTTTTTTTCCATCATTCTATGTGCATACCAATATGAATACTGATCAGACAAGTTACCACAAGGCCTGTTCCAGAAAGCAGCTTGACATAGTTTAGTTCTCACATTGACTGTGAGAACTGAGATGTTTTTTCAAAAGAAAGAAAATGCTAAGCTAGGGATCCACATTTCTTTTGCTGTTTTCAGGAGTAGGTAAGTTCCAACTAGCTCTTTCATTAACAAGCCATCTGACTTAATTTGAACACATATCAGTGTGTGTCAACTTGGTGATAATAGTCTGTGTATATAATAAACTGTCCCAAGTTCCCAGTGAGTCTAAGTTACTTAAATACAAATCCGAGTATCTGAAAGAGCTGATTTATAAGATGTTAGAGGGTTTTTTTTTCCCAATATATGTTATCATATCCTGGATGTTGATGTCTAAATGTAAGAACAGCTTCATTAATTTTACTGACTGAATCCAACATGAAATCTAGAATGAACAGAATACTAAATGAAAGATGAGAGGAGATTTTTCAATTACATCCAGTATTTCAAAGGAAAACAGGAGTCTTGAAGCACTTCTGAACTTATTTCTCTGCTTCTGAAGAACAAGGAGAACAAGACAGATAGATGCTAATAAAAGACCATAGAACTTGGAAAATCAGCGGGTAGGAGAAGAAAAAATAATTATGTTTGTAATCAAAACAGAAACAGAATACAAATTATAGAAAGTGATATAATAGAATAAAAAAGAGACCTTTACTAACCTTAAGTGGGGAAATTTCTATCATCCTTTAACTAAGATGAAAAGGACAAGCTTCTGTCATCCTTTAAATGAAAATCTTCAATTAGCTAAGAAACACTATAGACCCCAACAACTATGCCTGATTTTCTAATGAAAATGTAAAATATATCCTACAGGTAACTTTTTCTTATTCCCAGGTCCATAAAATAAAATTAAAATAATTAAGCAATGTTTCATATGCATTTTGTATTGTGATTCAAGTTAAAAGGCTAACTGACTGTTAAGATACTGAATTAGCATGCATCTTTTTAAATGCTGAATAACAGAAATTCTCAAGATCATCCATTACTGCAATTTTCTGTGCTTTTAAGTGTAACTATCAAGCCAAATATATATTTGAGTGTATATATATATATATAGTATATATATATATATATAGTGTATATATAGTGTATATATATATATATATATAGTATATATATAGTGTATATATATATATATATATATAAAGTGTAACTATCAAGCCAAATATTACAAAGTGTCATCTAGGGAAAATTAATGAAATGCTCTTTTTTTCATGAAGTCATGGGATATCTACATGATCAAAACTTTTAAAATAGAAAAATCAATCGCTTTTACTTTCACAACAGTTATTGTCTTCTCCAGGACTACAGCTTCACTTTTCCGCTGTTCAGATGCAAAACATTTTCACTTATGTTTCTGAATCAATATATCCATATTGATGAACTCAATAGGTCAAAAGCTTTATCTATAAAATACAACATATATTAATTGACTTATAATTTTTAGTGGAGTCAAATGATCAAGTGGAATTTGGAACATGGATGTTTAAAGTAAGTAGGTACACATCATCTGGCAGTGAAGACATGATCATAGCTTATAAAATATAGAAATATTAAGAAGAAAAAAAGTAAAGTTAGTAAGACTTAGAAATTAATATTTTTCACATTTCCCACTTATGCTTTCTTCCTATTAGACGATGAAAATGGATTTTTTCAATTTTTGATTCTTTATAGTATTTAGATTCAATTATTTAAAATAAATCAAAATTGAGTAATTCAAATTAGAATATGGCTAAAATCTCATGTTTTGCAGAGTTACCTAAATAAGGTATGTATCTATATTAATAATTATGATTTTAGTCTTCATTTCCTTCTTATTTTACTTTTTTTTTGGAAGCAGTGGTATGAAATATACTAATAGACTTTTCTTTCTCAGATATTATTCATGATGACCCAAATACAATACCATTTTTTGGTATTGACTCATTGCATGACTCATTGCAATGTGAATAAAATAGTCAAATAAAGTGGTAATTTGCAGGAATACATTCTCTAAACCAAAGAACCAAACTTTAATATAGGGTATTTTTTTCCATCTCTATAGTATTCCTCTGTGAAGTAGCCTTGTGAGATCTTATTTCTTATTATAATCATTGAGGCATTCTAGCATCTTCTCCAGTTCTGTATCAGATGGCTAATTCAGTGTTAGCAGCAGTCTTGTTAAAAATATTTGCACAATGGGAAATATAATAATTTGATTTATTTACAAAGTTTCAGCTAAAGATCATCAGCACAGAACAGATGAACGGGGTCAAAAAAGCTTTCTTATACCAACTGAAAAATATTTCTGAACATAGAAAGTTCCTATTTTAAATGCAACATATAGTTTCTTGCAGAGAGGTATTGTAGAGATCCTTCATAGTCTGTAGACTAGTTCTCTAATGCTAATCCCATAGCCACCTAGTAATACTCTGAGGCTTCAATTAATTAATAGAATAGAAAATAAAAAAAAATCACACAACAGTTCTCAGACAGAAAGAAGTTCAAGGTAACTTTAATATGTTTTAATTAATAAGGATTCAATTATGTTGGCATTATTTTTGTTATATATCAATAAAAAAAAAAAACCTTTAAAATGAGTGTTTAATAAGTATGCTTAGTAGGGCCTAAAACAGCTGCTCACAGATAAGTGTTCAAGTCCTTGCATGTCATTTATTGATCTAGTTATCTTCAGTGGTAGATGGCAGCCAGAAGGAGAAACCTTTCTTCTGCTTCTCTTTTTCATGTTCACATTACTGGGTTCTATTCTGATCTGTTGCTGTCACTTTGGTTTTCATGTGTGCAATTTTATCATGCCCTTTAATAAACCTAGTTCTGCTCAGTCGTATCACCTCAATGACATTTGATGTTGCAAGAATATAGTTCAGTAAAGCAACCAACATCAGAGTCCAAAACTCAAAGAAAATCCAGCAAGCAAATCCTTAGACTTTTTTTTTCTTACACATTAGGGGGGTACCTTAAGATCATTTCTTAATTTATGCACCATTTTTGTATGTCAAGTTTAATAAGCTTTCTTGATCATCCTTATAAGCATTTCTAATTCCTACTATTTTCAAAAATCAAAACAATAAATACTGCAATGGCTTATGACATGGAAAAATGTAGTACATTATTCATGCTAGTTTAGATGTTCCTGCAAGTTTAAGTTTTATATATGCAGTCATGTAGATGTCCAGTTCTTTTACTTTCTCGTGTCCACACACCTAATAAAAAAAGAAAAAAAAAATGCAAGTGGTCCAGTACCTAAGTACCTGAAAAACTCTAGGATCAAAAGAACTGCAACCTTAGCAACTTTGGTAGGGGGCTTGTAAGGTATAAGCTTTCTAGGAAATAGTTTATTTTTCTCTAAACACAAACTTTAACCTAAATCACTGGGTAACAGTTTAAAAGAAAATCCAGTAGAAGAAAACTCTTTCTAAAAGGTTCTGTATGGTACCTCTGCTTGTTACAAACTTTGTTTTTTATACATGAAATCTTGCAGACATATCTCACACAAAACTATACTTCTGGAAGCAGAAAAAACTACAGAAGCAGGAATAGCTACAGTAATAGAAAAGTGTGTGTGGATCATCTATATGGACAGAAAATATCATTAGGCAAACTAAATGAACAATACACATGGTACAAGACTCTCAACTTGAATCTAGGAAGGATTCTGTTTTGTTTGACAGAACAGGCTGCCAAGAGGTTTGACACCACTAAAAAGGATGTATTAGTGTAGATGACATCCACAAACACCATAATAGCTCTCTTGCAGGGCTGAAAGAGTCTGCAAAACTTCCAGCTGAATGCAATGACGAATCCATTGACAGGATGACATTCATTTGAGCATCAGGCAGCAATAGATGGATAGGTAAGTCAGACAGATTCCCTCAGCTGACACAAGCTAAATATGCAGTTGTAATCAGTATTTCAGAACAGTCTTTCTAATTTGACACTGATGCAGAAAGGTTTCCATGTGGTTTTCTAAAAAATGGACTTTGTTGTCGCATTGGCATGTGTGTGTGTAAAACATCCTGTCACTCTCACAACCTTCAGTCCTGACTGTTGATGGGACTTATTTTCAGGTCATTTATGAATAGAAGATGGAATGCAAAAAATACACTTTGAGATCTGCCCTAAAGTGTCAAATTCAATGTATGTTGTATTCGCTTTTTCAGGAGCATAGACAAGACAAAGCAACCAGCAGAAGAATTTCTAGTCCTTTTGATATGGGATATCAAAAGCAGAACCTGTGACTGCATGCTCTTTATTACTCAGGTTCAGAGGAAGATTTTGGAGGTAAGAGATATTTTATTGCTGCCATCCAAGAGAAGCCAGGAGAGTTTATAGTGGTCATATATTCCACACATTTTATGAGAAAACAAATACTGTGGTAAAGCTTCTTTCTCTCAGAAAACAAATCAACATATATGGCATATATTTCTAAAGCATGTATTTTGATAGCACATTCATTTATTTAGAATTCCTCTACATACCCTCTGACTGTGGTTTTAATACTCTAATAGTTAGGAAAACAATGAACTGGAAACAAATGTTGCCAGGCAGTCATGAAAAAATGATAGCATTTGTGATCAGAGCAACTGAATCAAACGAATGATGCATAATAGTAATGTAGGCCACAATTCATATGTTCAGTTAAACAGCTCTAATAAGAATGCTTAGAATTGCTAAGAATGCTTCGTAGCTGGGCAAGCTACGAAGGTATGGGACTGATGAGTGGACACAGAGGTAGATTAGGAATTGGCTCTGTGGCAGGGTGCAGAGAGTGGTAGTCAATGGGGCTGAGTATAGTTGGAGACCTGTACTTAGCCATGTCCTCCAGGGGTCAATCCTCGGTCATCCTGTTCAACGTATTCATTAACGACCTGGATGAAGGCATGGAGTGCTCCCTCAGCAAGTTTGCTGATGATACCA